>JAVHYY010000518.1:0-39676 GCA_035221665.1 Okamejei kenojei | reverse complement strand
TATCCACAATTATACTGCATCTGCCAAACATTTGCCCACACACCCAGCACTATCCAAATCACCTTGCATTTCCTAGCATCCTCCTCAAAGATAACTCGGACACAAAACTTAGTGGCTTCCGAATAAGGTGATTTTGCATTATTTCCCTAAGACAAACTATTTTATATTATTGAAAATAGCTGGGTCCCACCTGCAGCCTTGCATACCCCACAAGTCACTGCTGCATTGTGAAAAGGACCCTTTACTTCTACTCTTTTGCTTCCTGTTTGCCGGCCATTCTCTATCCACATCAATACACTGAACCCCCCCCAAAAAAAAAAAAAAAAAAATTGCCCCCCCGAATGCTTTAAGTTTTGTATACTAATCGATTATTTGGGACCTGGCAAACCTTCTGGAAATCCAATACAACCACTCCACTGGTTTCTCCCGCGTTCCACGCTACTAGTTAACATCATGCGAAAAATCCGACAAGGATTCGTCAGACATATATAACCTTTCGTAAATCATCTGACTTTGTCCAATGCTTGATCAATGGTGTTTAATCATTAATGTTTTATTAATATTAAATGTATATGTTTTCTGAGTCGATTCGTAACTGTCACTCGTAAGTCAATGATTAACTTTGTGGGCGGAGCACCAAGGCCAAATTCCTTGTATGTGAATACTTGGCCACTAAACTTTACTACTTACTTATTTACTTATCCAATTATAACCTGTAAAGGTACATCAAATCCTTCAGCTTCTGAAAGGTATAAAACCATAGTCTCCTGTATAACCTAATGGAAGGGAGGAAGAGAGAGAGCCAGTCAATGCTGAAAAGAACGGGAGATGGGATTATCTGAACCCTATTAGCTTCTCTCCCCTACTAAACCAAACATTTAGCCCTCACTCCAGCACATCCCAGGAGTAACAATTATCTGTTAATAGGACAATGCTGTCACTCCTTACTCCCCACCCTCCCCCTCTTCCCTCCTGCCCCCTCCTCCCCTCCTTCCCTCCCACTCTATCCATCCCTGCATTCTACCCCCTCTCCATCTCAGCCTACTGACCCTACCTCTCTTCTTCTCTCCCTCCCTCTCCTCTCATAACTACCTCCCCTCCCCTCCCTCTCTCCATCCCTCTCCATCCCTCTCATTCCTCCCTTCCCTTCCTCTCTCCCTCCTTCTCTCCCTCCATTCCCTCCCTCCCTCCTTTCCTTCCTTCCCCTCCCTCCCCCACCTCCCTCAACTCTCTCCCTAACCGTGTTCCCAGAGATCTGACCAGTCCCCCCGCCTAAGGTTACTCCAGCACTCTGTGTCTCCAATTTTTGTGTCGGGGCGTGGGTTGGTCTTTGTGACGGGACATCCTGGAGACCTTTGTTGAGCTTCTGAGGACGTGGATAGGTATATGGACGTGAAGGGAATGGAGGGGTATGGTCTGAGTGCAGGTAGATGGGACGAGGGGAAAACAAATGGTCGGCACGGACTGGAAGGGCCGAGAGGGACTGTTTTCGTGCTGTAATTGTTATATGGTTATATGGTTATATGAATGTTCCCCTCAGCTGGACCCGGTTATCACTTACACCAATGACATCAAAATGGGTGAGAGGGGGAGGGAGAGGGTGATAAAGGGATGGAGAGTGAGAGGGAGAGCGGGAGCGGACAAGAGGGAGGGAGAGACACAAAGGGAAGAGTGGAGGAGGGCGGGAGGAGAGAGTGCGAGGGGTGGGACAGGGAGCTAGTGGCAGGAAAGAGAGGGAGAAGATAGAGGGAGTGAGGGAAGGTGGAAAGGATGGGACAGCCGGAGGGAAGAAATGGAGCAGAGGAATGAGAGACAGGGGAGGTAGAGAAGGGGAGGGATAGAGAAGGGGTGATGAGGCAGTGTAGGGAGCGCTGCACAGCGGAGGGAGGGAGAAGGTAGAGGGGGGTGAATGGGGTGCGGAGAGGAGGGGATGCGCTGCACGTAGGGAGGGAGGGAGGGAGGGAGAAGGTAGAGGGGTGATGAAGGGGTCGAGAGTACTGGAGCGCAGCAACCTGCGGGAGGGAGGTGAGAAGGGGAAGAGGTGATTGAATGGGGGCGGAGAGGAGGGAGAGCTTCAGCTGCGGGAGGGAGGGTGAGTGGGGGAAGAAGGTTTGAGGGGGGGGGAGGGAGGGAGATAGCAGAGGGAGACGCGAATGAAGAGAAGTAGGGAATAGAAGACAGGGTCCGTACCAAGAAGAAACCAAGGGAGACGGATGGATAAAGCAGAGGGAAGGAGAGTAGGATGGAAGTAGGGAGTGATTGATAGGCGGCGAGGGAGGGTGAAGGGGGGATGAGAGAGAGCGAGAAGATGAGTTGGAGGGGATGAGAGAAGAGTGGAGGGGGGCATTTGGGTTACTAAACACAAAAAGGAATAGTCAGGATATGCTGGAGAGGTGGACATGAGTTTGGGTTTAGTGGGGAAGAAGCTAATTGTATACCGAAATCCCAGGCCTCTCCTCTTTTATCAGCTTTAACGTCTCGCTCACTCTCCTCCTCATCCCTCCCTGCCATTAGTCTAGACAGAGGACTATACTTTTATATCTTTCAGAAGCTCATTGATTTGTTTTACTCCTTCATGGTTTTCACTTGGTAACTATGTACAAGCCTACTGCCTTCAATAGACACAAAGTGCTGAGTAACTCAGTGGGTCACAGCATCTCTGGAGAGAAGGAGTGGGTTGATGTTTTGGGTCAAGAACGCCTTCTTCAGAGTGGAGTAGTCAGGGGAAGGGAGACGCAGAGATATGGAAGGGCAAGGTGCAAAAACATTATCCTTTTCTCCTTAGAATCTGCCTGTCCCGCTGATTACTCCAGCACTTTGCACCTATCCGCATTCTCCAGAGATGCTGCCAGACCTGCTGAATTACTCCCACGCACTTTGTGTCAATCTTTGGTGTAATCCAGCCTAGTCATATGACAATATACATTAGGTGCAAGGGGTAGAGCCATCACCCTTTGAGCAAGCCATGGGCCATTTCACTATGATCAAGGCTGATCATCCACTGTCTGTAACCACGTATATGAGATAGTGGATGAACACACCTTCTCCCCATATCCCTTTACTTCCGCATATCTTAAGGAGCTCTATCTAACTCTTTCTCTTTAAAGCTTCCAGAGAATATGCCTCGACTGCCTTTTGAGGCAGAGAATTCCACAGATTTCACAATTCCTCTTGGGAGAAAAAGTTTGTAAACCTGTGGCCCTGGTTCTGGAAACATCGGGAACAGTTTCCTGCCTCCAGAATTGCCCAATCCCCTTAATAATCTTATATGTTTCTATAAGATCCCCTCTCAGCCTTCTAAGTTTCAAAGAGTGTACAGCGTGGAAACGGGCCTTTTGCAGGTCATGTTTTTTTACACAGAGGGTGTTGGGTGCCTGGAACGTTGCAGCCATTTCGCTGTTGAGGCAGATACGATAGTGGCGTTTAAGTAGGCTTTGCATGGCAGATCGATATGCAGGGAACAGAGGGATATGGATCATAAGTCAGGCAGAGGAGGTTAGTATAAATTTGGCATCCATGTTCGAGCCCAGACAATGTGGGCACTTTGTGATATTTAGTATTTGTTTAGATACAAAGTGCTGAGGTAACTCAGCGGTTCAGGCAGCATCCTCTGATAGAAAGGAATGGGTCACGTTTTTTGGTTGAGAACCCATGTTCAGACTGAGATTCAGGGAAGAGGGAAATTGCATTAGTTTTTCCTTTATTTAATTTAACTTAATTTAACTTTGGTTAGATAATCTAGTTCAGTTTAGTTTAATTTAATTTCGTTTAATTTAGTTTAATTTGATTAATTGAGTTTAGTTAATTTAGTTTAGTTCAGTTTAGTTTAAATTAAAATTAGTTTAGTTTATTGTCACGTGTACCGAGGTACATTGAAAAGCTTTTTTGTTGCGTGCTAACCAGCCAGCGGAAAGAATATACACAATTACAATCGAGCCGTCCCCAGTGTACAGATACAGGATGAAGGGAATAACGTTTAGTGCAAGGTAAAATCCGATTAAAGATTAGACTGAGGATCTCCAATGGGTAGATGGGAGGTCAGGACTGCTCTCTAGTTGGTGAGAGGACGGTTCAGTTGCCTGATAACAGCCGGGAAGATGAAGTCCAGTAAAGTTGGATTAAAGATTGGAATTTAGTAGATTCTATCTCCACAGATTATGAACCCCTAGATATGTTACATGCCTTTCTCCAAGTTAAATTAAAATCAGGTCAGAGGCTAAATATTTCCCTATCTTCCGCAGCTCTTTCATCTTGTAGTGAGGAGGGAGTGCCGCACTGAGGGAAGGAGGGAGGGAGGGGCGCAGAGGAGGGAGCTCCGCACTGCAGGAGCGAGGGAGGGTTTAGATCCTTGAATCACTTGTTATTAACTAAACTCCTTCCTCCTTTTCTCTCCTCCTCAGCTGTCTGTGGGGACGAATGCAGTGAGTAACAACTGTTTCTGTACCAGTCTCAAATATTAGCATTTAGATTCACACTGTGTACCAGATGTCAAACTTACTCGGCCCCTACACCCCCCTCTCCCCCGTCTCTGTAACCCCCTCCTCTCCCCACTGACACCTACACCCCTCCCTGTCTCTGTAACCCCCTCCCCTCTGGCCTCTACACCCCTCCCTGTCTCTGTTACCCCCTCACCTCCAGATCCTACTCAAACACCTGACCGATGAAGGCCAATGTGCCAAAAGCTTTCTTGACCACCTTATCTACCTGTGACGCTACTTTCAGGGAACTCTGTACCTGTACTCCTTGATCCCTCTGCTCTACAACACTAGCCAGAACCCTACCATTCACTGTGTATGTCCTGCCCATGTTAGATTTCCCAAAATAAAACACTGTAGCGAGTCCAAAATTCGTGGTCAAACAGTGACTTTATTTGGTGAGATAAGTTTGACATACATGTGCGTTGGGACGCTCTCACATATTGAGTCATTGCTGCTGCTGCTGAGCGAGGGTGTTGACTTGAGCTCAGCTGCTTGTAGACTGGTGATCTCAAGGTAAGATCTGTTGATGCAGCAGGACACTCCCCTTAACCCATGACGTCACGTGACAGTTGTCGTAACCACTGACGAGGGCTCAACTGTAAGTGGTCTGACCATCAGGTGACGCCCCGGAAGCGAAGGAATGAAAACGCGCAGGCCAACGAAACGCGGCAACCAAAACTCGTCAACTCACAGGCAAAAAGGGATAGAGCGCGCTCACCTTCTCCTGGAAAGTGCGCAAGCATGGTCGACGGCGGCTCCTGCTGTGGGTCGGGGGCACCCCGGCTGTGGGTCGGGACGGTGGGGGGCCCGCGGGCGCAGGCAGTTGCCCGGCTGTGGGTCGGGACGGTGGGGCCCGCGGGTGCACTCGACCATCCCGGCCGTATGCTGAGGGGTGTAAGGAGAGCAATGCAAAAGCCGCAGGATGGACGAGACACAGTCTCAACTCATCCACCAGCAGGGGATCGTGACCCGAGAAATACGGCACCCAGCAACGGCTGGGAGACGTTGGCAACAATGCAAACCAAAGAAAACACAACAAGAAATAAGAATAAACTAATAGCTAAATCCGGCGAGGTCAATAGTGTTAAAAGTGAAAAGAGAAAAATAATCTACAGGGAGCAAACACGTCCAAAGTGGTGGGAAACTAAATGTTCAAATTGTCCAATGTCTGATGAGTAAGCTGTGCTGGAAGCTGGAACACTGGAGGTTGCAGTGACATCATCCGGCCTGACGTGGCGCTGTTGTCGGGGGTCAGACTGCAGAGACACCACACAGGCACACACACTCATATAAATATTTATATATAAGTTACATTTAATTTTGAGCACAGTGTGGTCAATGGGCGCCAACTCCGTGGGCGGCAGGAGAGAGGGAGAGAGCTCGCCTGGTGGGAGAAAGGGAGTGTTCGGGAGAGACAGCAAGAGCTGTTGGAGGGTGGATGTTTTTCTTCCTATTTCTTTCATTAGATTAGTATTAGTAGAATTAGATTAGTGTTAAGTAAGGAGGGGTTCTAGAGGCCCATGGCTTCAGGGAATGGTGGGGCTAAGGGTGGTGGGTAGCAGACTGTAGTGAAGGAAAAGAGGGGCTCTAAGAGAGAGGCATCAAGCGAAAGACCCGAAATGTCAGAAGATGACGGAAATAAAGTTAGGAGAATTAGAAGTATTGAAGAATTTGTCGTGCTGTTTAAAGTTAAAGGAGCAAATCAAGGAGATGCAGGATTTAGAGCAGTGAATCCATTAAAAATTACCACCGCTTTGGAGAGTCAGATAGGCAAGGATTTTCAGGCCAAGATTCTGTATAATGGGATGTTAAGAGTTTGTTGCAAAGACAGAAAACAGTTTAATGATGCTAGGGGTGTGGGGAAATTGGTGGTCAAGGTGGAGAGTTTGGTCCCTAGAGGGAAGACAGCGGGGAATAAAGGGAGTGGTGTATGGGATGTATGCTGGCTTGTCTGAGAAGGAGATTTTAGGAAAACGTTAAGGGGGCCCAGGTAACCGATGTTGTGAGATTTAAGAGTAGGAATGGAGTCGGGGACCCGCCGGTCCTGCTTACGTTCAAAGATGGAGTACTGCCTCAGAGAGTGTTTCTTGGGAGTATGGCGTATCAAGTGAGGGAGTACATTAAACCACCGTTGCGCTGCTATAACTGTCAGAGGTTTGGACATGTTGCTGGGTCTTGTCGGGGTAAAAGAAAGTGCGGTGGAGATCATGCAATACAAAATTGCAAGGCAGAGGATCCTAAGTGCCCTAACTGTGATGGGGATCATGTTAGCATGGTTTCATGTTGTGAGCGCGTTGTTCAGGCAAAGCGAGTGCAGGAAGTGAAGGATCAGAACAACGTGTCATATGCAGAGGCAGTTCAAAGAGTGGCTAGAGAACGTGGAGATGTGAGCGCTGGGACTAGAGTGGTGCTCGGAAGCCAGATCACTGTGCCAAACTTGCCATCGGCTTTTCCATCTGACATGTTGATTTTTAATAAGGAGTCATTTCTGTCTTTTGTTTCTGATGTGTTGGTAGGAGCTAAAAAAGCAGCTAACCGGTCTGATATCCTCAGGTTAGTGGTGGGGGCAGCTGAAAGGTTCCTTAGTGTAAAGCAGTTGCCAGAAAAGTTGCATCAATACATGACGGAGAGTCAGTGTATGGAGAGGTCACAGTTGTCCAGAGCTAGCAGTATGGAGTATGTCAGTAATGTGGATGATGATGATCCTCATTAACATCATAATGTTTTATATACTTCAATGGAATGCCCAGAGCCTGATTGGAAATGGTCAAGAATTAAAGAGATTTGTTGATGAATTTAAAGAAGCACCAGAATTAATATGTATCCAAGAGACATGGTTAAAGCCCTGTCTAGATTTTGTAATCCCAGGTTATGATTGTGTTCGATTAGATAGGTCTGATAGATCAGGTGGGGGTTGTGCAACTTTTGTTATGACTGGGTTGCAGTATAGGAAAGTTGACATTAATTCTAATCTTGAGGTTTTGGCTGTGGAGGTTTGCAGCAGTCAGAATTCTATTACTGTGATAAATTATTATAACCCCTGTCAACCCTTGATATTGTCAGATTTTGATGAGATAATGGAGAAGGTAAGGTGTCCTGTTATATGGATTGGAGATTTTAATGCACATAATCCTTTATGGGGTAGTGATCATAGGGATAAAAATGGTGTTATTGTTGAAGAATTTCTAGATAAGTATAAGTTGGTATTGTTAAATAATGGAAGGCCGTCTAGGTATAATATTGTGAGAAACACCTGCAGCCACATAGATTTATCAATTGCTTCATCTAACTTAGCAAGAATTGGTGAATGGGATGTAATGGATAGATATACACTGGGTAGTGATCATTATCCAATTTTATGTAGGTTTGGTAGGGATTTGAGGAGAGAAGTGGAAAAGAAAATTCCTAGATATAACTTTTCTCAGGCCAAATGGGATAAATTCCAAGAGAAGGCTCAAAGTTTAGTTGGGGAGGTTAATAGTGAGGGTTCTGTAGATAGTTGGAATACTTCTATTAGTCTCATGATTCATGAGGGCAGCTTGTTGTACTATTCCTGTGAAGCAGGAACCTAGGTCCCGTATGTCTGTTCCTTGGTGGAATAAAGAATGTGATGAAGCTGTAAGGAATAGGAATATAGCCTATCGAAAATTAAGAAAGTATCCAATTTTGGTCAATGCAATGGAGTTCAAGCGGCTAAGGGCAGTAGCAAGACGAGTTGTAAAGGATGCAAAGAGGAATAGTTGGAGGAAGTTTTTGTGGTACGTTAGGCCCCTGAAACTCCAGTAAGGCATTTGTGGTCAGCTGTGCGTAGAATGTCAGGAGTATATAAAAGGAGTTTGTTACCAGTGTTGCAGAAGGGAGAGGTGGTAGCAGTTTCCAATAAGGAAAAAGCAGACGTGTGTTGACAGTTTTCAAGCAGTGCATAGATTCAGGGAGAGCATGGGAGTGGAGAGGTGTAGAAAGAGAATCGAGCTGATGGCAGTTAATCAGTGGAAGCTGGAGAGGAGTTTAGAAAATGATAATACCTTTAATCTGTTTTTTACCATAAAAGAGTTGAAGAATGCAATTATGTCCAGGGCAAATACCTCCCCGGGGAGAGATAGGTTGTCGTATGAGTTATTTAAACATCTGGATGATATTGTACTTGATGAAATCTTAGCTTTGTTTAATACTGTGTGGGCAGAGGGTTATTTGCCAAAGGAATGGAAACATGCAGTCGTGGTCCCTATTTTAAAACTGGGCAAAGAGGCATCTGACCCTAGCTCTTATCGACCTATAGTGCTCACAGCAGTGCTCTGTAAAATTATGGAGAGGATGGTAACCAACAGACTAGTTTATTTTTTTAGAAACTAGAGGACTATTTGTTGATGTACAGAATGGTTTTAGGAATGGAAGGTCTACAATGGAGTCTGTATCAGTTTTGGATCAGGATATTAAAAGGGCATTTAGAAGCAAGGAAATAGTAGTGAGTGTATTCCTTGATATTGAGAAGGCATATGATTCTTTGTGGAAGGAGGGATTAATGATTAAAATTTTTGACTTGGGAGGCAGGGGACGAATGTTCAACTGGATTAAGGATTTTTTTATTGAATAGAACAATACAAGTAATGGTTGGTAGTGTCACATCAGAGACTGTAGAGATAGAGAATGGAACCCCGCAGGGAAGTGTTAACAGTCCAGTTTTATTTAATATCATGATAAATGACATATTTTGTAAATTAGAGAGAGGATTTGGTCTGTCTTTGTTTGCAGATGACGGGGCCATCTGGAAAAGAGGTCGTAATGTAGAGTTTGTTTTAAAACAGATTCAAAGAGTGTTAGTGTCTGTAGAGGAATGGGGGAACACATGGGGCTTTAAAATCTCTGCCTCTAAGACTAAATATATGGTATTTGGTTTTAAAAGAAAGTTACCTAAGATAGGGTTGTATATGTATGGGTCTCTATTGGAGAAGGTAAAGGTTTTTAAGTTTTTGGGTGTTTGGTTTGAAGAGCGTATGACTTGGGCTGTGCATGTGGGTAAAATTGTGTTGAAATGTGAAAAAGTTCTGAATGTTATGAGAAGTCTGGTTGGGTGTGAGTGGGGGCTGACAGGGAGACAATGCTGCTAATTTATCAGGCCATGATCACATCTTCTCTTGACTACGGGTGTTTTGTGTATGGGTCTGCGTCTGAAACTGTTCTGGCTAGGCTAGATGTGTTGCAGGCAAAGGCTTTGAGGCTTTGCTGTGGAGCCTTCAGAACTTCCCAGTCCCTGCCCTGATTGTTGAAATGGGGAGAAATGCCCTTATGGTTAAGGCGCATTAAGCTAGGGTTACATTACTGGGCTTAACTTTGTGGGTGTAATGATACCTTCCCAGCAAGGTGTTTGTTGCAAGAGGTTGATGATGGTAACAAATATAACACATTTTTTGTCATTATAAATCAGTGGGCTAGGAAGCTGGGTTTGGAACAAGGGGATATTATAGAGCATACAATATGGTTACCTGTGCCCTATTGGGTTCTTCCTGAACTGTTTATTGAGCTTGCTTTTCTTCAGGAAAAAGATAAGCGCGAGGTGACTCCAAGAATAGTGGAATATCTTAATTCAATCAGTGAGAGAACTTTGATTGTTTTTACAGATGGATCTAAAGATCCAGTTAGTGGGAGAGCTGGGTTTGGCGTGTATGTGGAGCAACTTGGGTTGAAGATTGGCCGACGCATTTCTGATGGAAGCTCTGTTCTCACGACTGAATTAATGGCAATTCAATGGGCTCTAGGGTGGATTGAGGAAGCCAGTTTTAGAGAAGTCATTATTTGTTCTGATTCTGCAGCTGCTCTTGAAACTTTAAGAGTAGGGAAATCTAACGCTCGTCCTGACATTCTAAATGAAATCTTGAGTGTGTTTTCTAGAATTGGGTTTGTGTGTAACATCACTTTTTGCTGGGTTCCCGGGCATGCTGGGGTGAGGGAGAATGAGTAGGTGGACCTCATAGCAAAGGAGAGTTTAAGAAGAGAAATAGATATCCATGTATCATTGGGGAGAGTGGAACTGAGAGAAATAATTAAAGAGGGCTTAACAAAAGAATGGCAGAGAGGATGGGAAAAGGAAGTCAGGGGTAGACACTACTTTTCTGTACAATCTGAAGTTAGAAAAATATGTTTCTGTACATCTCTGTCCGGTAGGGATTCAGTTAGACTGTGTAGATTGAGGTTGGGACATTGTGGGTTAAATTACTGTTTGTGCATTGTAGGGAAACATGTTTCTGGCTTGTGTGAATGTGGGAGTAAGGAGACAGTTAAGCATGTTTTCCTAGAATGTAAAAAGTATAGGGTAGCAAGAAAGGCATTGTTTGCTAGACTGACAGGACTTAGAATTGAGGCTTTTTCTGTTTTATCTTTGTTTGGGCACAGTGAGAAACATCAGCTGATATCCAGGGCTGTTCTTCAATTCCTGCATGTTACAGGACTGTATGTAAGAATTTAGTTCAAATTTTGACCTGTGGAGGGCAGTAATACGCTTAGCAGCGTCTACACTGCCGGAATCCTATAAGAAGAAGAAGGAGAAGAAGAAGAAGAAGAGCACAGTGTGTGTTAAAGCAATACAAGGGAAACTGCACAATACAATGCAAGGGAAGGGGGCAAGGAGGGGGCTGGGGAGGAAAGATGGGAGGGAAATGGGGGGACAGGGGGAACAGGGAGGGAGAGAGAGGGAAGGAGGGAGAGAGAGAGGGAAGGAGGAGAGAGAGAGAGAGAGAGAGAGAGGGGAGGAGGGAGAGAGAGTGGGAAGGGAAAGAGAGAGAGAGAGGGAAGGAGGGAGAGAGAGAGGGGAGGAGGGAGAGAGAGGGGAGGAGGGAGAGAGAGGGAAGGAGGGAGAGAGGGGGAAGGGAAAGAGAGAGAGGGAAGGGAAGGAGAGAGAGAGGGGAGGGAGGGAAGAGAGAGAAAGATCGAGAGAAGAGAGGGGAGAGAGATTGCGATCGAGAGGTTAGTAAACATCTATTACAAATAAATATAATAACTTTCTAATGCATCTTGCTCCTCTATAATCTTTGCTGGCAACTGCTCTGTAGCTATGGAGCGGATTACACAGCGGGAGGCATAATGGTAAAGTGGCGACCGTGACGTTCCGTTACGTACTACACATCAGTCCATTGGATTTCGGAGGAGCGGCCGATCTTGCTCCTCTATAATCTTTGAATCTGCCAAAAGCCTTTTTGAAAATTCTGTTTTCCTGTGACTCCGCTCCCATGAAACCTCTGGGGGGCAAAAATATAATTTCTTGAATATGTCAATATGGGGAGACAAAGTGGTGAAGAAGGCATATGGCATGCTTGCGTTCTTCAGACAGGACATTGAGTATAAGAGTTGGGACATCATGTGACACTGGATAGAACATTGGTGAGACTATACCTGGAGTATTGTGTGCAGTTCTGTTCACCATGTTGAAGCAATGATGTGATTAAGCTGGAGAGGCTGCAGAAGACTTTCACAAGTATGTTGCCGGGACAGCAGAGCTCAAGATATAAGAAGAGCCTGGATAGGTTGGGAATATTTTTCTCAGAACTTAAAGGGTGGCCTCACAGCGGTTTATTAAATCATGAGGAGCATAGATAAGATTGAGGAAGATTCATTTTATTAGGGCAGAGTCTAAAGCTGGAGGGCGTAGGGAAGAAGGGCTCCAACCCGAAACGTCACCCAATCGTTTTCTCCACTGATGCTGCCTGACCCGCTGAGTTATTCCAGCATTTTGTGTCTATCTTTGGTATAAACCGGCATTTGCGGTTCTGTGTTTCTAGGTTTAATGTGTGCCTGGATTTGGGGATGTTAGGTACAAGGAGAGGGTAGCTGATATGTGTTTAAAGTTATGAGAGCCATGGATAGAGTAGTCAGTCAGACCTTTTTTCCCCCATGTGGAAATGTCAAACACTGGAGGGAATTGCTTTATGGTGAATGAGGCAAAGTTTAAAGCAGATGTGTGGGCCTAGTTTTTTTACACAGAGGGTGATAGATTCCTGGAACGAGCAGCCATGGTTGGTGGAGGAGGCAGATACATTAGCAGGATCGGAGAGGCTTTTAGATAGGCACATGGATATGCAAGGAATGGAGGGAAATAGACCATGTGTAGTCAGTCATGCATCAGGGAAACAGGGCCTTCGGCCCAACTCATTTTTGTCGAGCAAGATCTAAGGTATCCCATTTGCCTGTATCCTTTTAAATCTTTCCTATCCAGGTACCTGTCAAAGTGTTTTTTAAATGTTGTTATATTATCTGCCTCTACTACCTCCTCTGGCAGCTCGTTACATATACCCACCACCCTCTGAGTGAAAAGGTTGCCCCTCAGGTGACTATTAATACTTTCCTCCCTCACCTTAAAACTACATCCTCTGGTTCTTGATACCCCAACACTGGGGAAAATAACCAGCACATTTACCCTGATTATTTCCCTCATGGTTTTTTACAGGGATCATGATTTAATAAACCACTGTGCAGGGTGATCAGATTATTTTTTATCTTGGACGTTCAGCATAGACATTGTGGATCAAAGGGTCTGTTCCTGTGCTCTACTTAAACTGTTCTCTGCTGTAATGTGAGCAGGGCAAGATTTAAATGGGACCTGAGAGACAGCATTTTCATACAGAGGTTGATGGATGTATGAAACCAACTGCCAGAGGAAGTGGTAGAGGCGGGTACAATTAAGACATTAAGATAGACACAAAAAGCTGGAGTAATTCAGTTGGGCAGGCAGCATCTCTGGAGAGAAGGGATGGGTGACGTTTCGGGTTGAGACGTTCCCATTCCTTCTCTCCAGAGATGCTGCCTGTCCTTTAAACCAGCACCTGCAGTTCCTTCCTACACATTATGGCATGAAGTTCGGACATGTTCATGGATGGGAAAGATTTGGGGGGATAAGGGACAGGTACAGGCAAATGGGAGTTGAGCCAAAGAGCCTGTTTGCATGAAGTAGTTGTTCTTCAGCTGCCAATTGCCCGTTTACTGTCTGCCTGCTATGATTCCAGAGCACAGACACCAGTGTCCAATGTGATATGTTTGAGTACAACAGGAATGATTCCACCAATTTCCATTTCCAGCCCTCTCTGTTCACTGTAGATCCACCACACAACTCAATGCTGCCACGTGGGATGATGCTGGTGGGGGATAAGGTCTGTTGGGTCTAGTGGCCTGTTTTTCTGCAGTAACTTTTAAATATTTGATTCTCGCTCAAGCAGCCATTACAGGGGCATTGCATGGGTTAATTATGCCTTGTTTTTTAACATGAGGCTCACAGACTGAGAACAAAGCACTATCCACATCAAGGAAACTGGTAACATTTGGCAAAAGGTGTCATGGAAATTGAGCAACAGATGCAAACTGGGGAACAAGGGAGGGTTTGATGAATGGGTAGGAGTTGGTGGGGGAGAGGGAGAGAGAGAGAGCAACAGAGAGAGTTTCCATGACAGTTTGTGTCTTACGATGAATGTCCCGTTTCTGTGCGGTTACTTCAAACTAATTCCTTATTACTTCTGTGACCATTATAGATCATTATAGATAATGAAAACACTGCATTGGTCAATTCTGTCCTCCCCTAACATCATGTTTATAACAAAAAGCTCATGGGGTACCTGTCATCTCAGGATGCAGGTAACATTTGATCAAATCTGACGTATGGGAAGTGAGCCATAGATGAACACCCAGAAAATTAGAGGGATTGGTGGAATGGAGGGACAGGGAGCGTGTGAGAGAAAGAAAAAGGCAATGGAAATGTGTGAGTGAGAGAGAGATGTTCAGAGTCACACAGCACTGGAACAGGCCCTTTGTCCCACTGAGCCTGCACTGTCCATCAAATTTACACTGATCCTGTACTAACCCCTGTTTGTTCTCCCCACATTTCTATCAGCTGTCCTCCAGATTCTACCTCCCACCTACACATTTGGGACATTTACAAACTACCATCCGCACGTCTTTGGGATGTGGGAGGAAACACAAGCATCTGGGGGAATCCTACATGCCACAGGATGACATGCAAACTCCACACAGATGGCCCTAGAATTGAACCCAGCCGACTGGAGTGTGAGGTAGCAGCACATCCTGCTGTGGCAGTTACAGATGCAGAGAGAGTGTTCACAACAGTTCGATGGAACAGACTCATTCTTTCCATCAATTAGATTGTAGACAATTGCAAGACTATTAGGGTTGTCGTGGTAGGAGATTTTAACTTTCCCAATAAAGACCTGCATTATCATAGTGCCAAAAGCTTAGATGGGTTGAAATTTGTCAAATGAGTTCAGGAAAGGTTTTTCAGGCAATGTGTAGAGGGCTCTGCAAGGGAGAGGGCAAAGCTTGATCTACTCTTGGGAAAATGGGAACGGCAAGAAACTGACGTGTCAGTGGGCAAATGTTATGAGACCAGCAACTTCTGTTCCATTAGCTTAAAAATAGTTATGGATAAGGATAAGGCGGGCCCACAAGTTAAAGTCCTGAATTGGGGAAAGGCCAACTTTGATGGTATTGGACGGGAATTTACAATGATTGATTTGAGTAGGTTGTTTTGGGGCAAAGGGATGTCTGGAAAGTGACAGTGAGGGCTCAGTGCATATATGTTCCTGTTAGAGTGAGGGTAAGGTAGGTGGGAATAATGGCCCTGCAGTTATTCACTCGCGAAGCGGATGTGGAAGGTCGTCGGTGAGCTGACGCCGAGCCAGACGCCGCTCACAGTAAAGTCCCCGAGACTGAAGAGGTTACAGGTGGTCTCACCTCCCTCCATCACAGGCAGCAAAACCACTGCAGATTCAGGTAAGAAGACAGCTCCAAAACTTGATCAAGCTCAGAATTGTATCTGTATTTGTTAACTTATTGCGAGAATATGTGTGTGTGAACAATGTGGAGCCCTAAGACGGATATCACACCTCTGTGTGTAGGGTCGTATTGAGGGGGAGAGAGAGATCACATGTCTGTCTGTAGGGAACTTGAGAGAAGAGTGGGTGGGGGGGGGGGGGGGGGGGGGGGGGGGGGGGGGGAGAGAGAGAGAGAGATCATACCTCTGTGTGTAGGGTCACAATGGTGGGGAGACGAGGATCATTGTCCATCTGTCGGGAACATGAGAGGGGGGCAGAGAGAGAAATTACATGTAGGGTCCCATTGAGGGAGAGAGGGAGATCTCAACTGTGTGCCCATTACCGTCAAGGAGTCACATATCTTCCCTCGGTCTGCAGCATCCCAGCTGGGGAGAGATGTTTCTCAGTCACTATTGATTTCTGTCCCAGTCTACAACTTGCACAAGACCCAGGCCCTCCTTCCACTCCGAGCTTAATGTCATGCTTTCCTTTGCAGAATGTCACCCGGTGAAATGATGGATCTGCTACTGATCCTGGGTTCTCTGTGTGAGTAATTTCCAAAAAGATTAAACTCCATGTTGCATGGAGAAAGGGGAAGTAGGTTTTATTTCTTGTCTGTGTAGAGCAGTAGCAACGCATCTATTCATTTCATGTGGGTAAAATAATACCTAGGACAAATGGAGCATTATCAATCAAAATTTGATACATAATATTCCAAAAGGGATCAAAAACTGCAGAGGGCAAGTTTGAAAAGGCCGCAATAGTGATGGGAGGGAAAAGGCAGCTTTGTTTCCTCATATTGAGCTGGAGCAACTTCAGGTTTTATTGGTTGAAGACACTTGATATACGATGATTGTTGACATCCATCTAAGAGGATAGAGGGTGCAACCTCCAGTGAGCTCCTCCATGCTGCAGTTCACATTAAATATTCTGGAACATTGATATACATTCTCTTGCTCCGCTTATCTGCCCCATTCTTTCATATTCACCATGTCACTGCTGATACCACTGCCCTCTTCTATGAAAGACCAGTGCAAGAGTTTGTTCGGGACTGGACACTGCCTCCAAATACAGGCTGCTGTGTGGTCTCTGACACGACTTTCTATTTCCCTTCCAATACTCATTCTCCGTACATTCACGCAGCATCTTGGGTGCTTTTGTTGGTTTTCTCTGTCAATACCCATGATTTGTGTCTTGTTGAGAGACATGGTTTGTGTCTTGCTGGTTAGCTTTGTAAACCCTACATTCTCTGCACTCCCCCAGGCTTTCAACCCTTGGTATCTGCCCTAAACCATGTTTTTACTTTGACCCCACCCCGATACTTTTCTTGAGACGTGCATGGATCATGGATTTGAGCCTCCACTTCTTTAATGTGAGCATGTTGATTTCAAGCCTTCACTCTGTTCCCCACAATTGCCCCCTCCCCCCATCCCCTCTCTGTATTGCCTGCATGCAGCTGCTTCAAATTGATGGTGATATCCTTTTTCCTTGGGGTGGAAATGTCAAGCTCTAGAAGGCATAGGTGAGAAGAGGAAAGTTTAAAGATGGGTGGAGGATTTGTTTTATGTACAGGTGGATGCCTGGAATGCACTGGCAGGGGTGGTGGTGGAGACAGATACGATGGTGGCATTTAAGAGGCTCTCAGACAGCGATGTGGATATGCAGGGAATGGAGGGATATGGATCAGAGGAGATTAGTCTAGCGTGGCATGTTAATCAGAGATATTGTGAGGAAAGAGCGTGTTCCTGTGCTGTACTGCTCTGTTTATGCTTTTTCATGAATGTATTTCAAGAATATTGCTGCAACTATCCCCTTCACTCTGGTTTCATCCCAGTTGGTGGTAGGGCCATTGAAACTCCCAATCATTAGCGCCTGGACATTTATACACAGTCCAGAAATTTACCAGCACATTTGTTCTTCATTCTTCCACTGATGTTGTCCATCCTGCAATACGTACATGACATGCGATTGGACATTTTGTGTTTCTCAATTCAACTACTATAGCCTCACTTGTCAATTTCATGGTACATTAGCCCTCCTCACATTATACCTTTAGTAAATTTGGCTGTCGCTCCTCCGATTATACTTCCATGTCCTGTGAAACCCGTATCTGGCAATGTTCAGTGGCTGCCCATTCAACTGAAGCATGCAATACGATACGGTGGAACTTTATCAATCCCAGGAGGGAAATTGGTCTGCCAACACTCATAAAACACAAGGACAAGGACAAAGGACATTTGTTATCACATACACCAATTGGTGTAGTGAAACACAACAAGATACATGAAATTAAAGTGACAAGTGCAAAGTCCAGGATTGAGCATGTGCAAAGTTTGGGGAGTTGGTGTGGGAAGCGGAGTCAGTCTACTATCGACAGAAGGGGGTGGAGTTGTACAGTTTGATAGCCACAGGGGAAAAGGATCTCCTGTGCCTTTCTGTGCTGCAACTTGGTTGAACCAATCTGTTGCAGAAGGTGCTCCTCAGGTGACCAATGTGTCATGGAGGGGATGAGCTGTATTGTCCAAGATGCTCCACATGTTGAGGAGCATCCTCCCCTCCAAGACCACCTCCAATGAATCCAACTCCACTCCCAGGACAGAGCCAGACTTCCTGATGAGCTTGTTGATTCTGTCCAGGTAAACTCCAATATACTTGTACTCCTTGGTAAACTGCACATTCCAGGAGACAGGGAAGAGGGGTGTTCCTCTCCTCCTAAAGTCCACCACTAGCTCCTTAGTCTTATCGGTGTTGAGCTGTTCCGCCACCCCCCTCTCCCCCCTTCCCGATTACCAACTTTCATCTTCCAGTTGCCAGACCTCTTTTCCAGCTTTCCAATCAGTCTGTCGGTCCTCATCCAAAACATCGTCTATTCATTCGCTCCACAGATGCTGCCTGATCCATGAGTTTTCCAAGTACGTTGCTTTTTTGTTCAAAATTCCAGCAACTGCAGTTTTTCCGTCTCCACCTTCTTTATCACCCTGTCTACCTGTATCACCACTTTATTGGAACCATGTACTTGTATTCCTCAGTCTCTCTGTGTAAGTCCTGCCCTGGTTTGTCTTACCAAAATACAACATCTCACATTTCCCTGCGTTAAACTCTACCTGCCTTTCCTTAGCTCATTGGAGCTGTTGATAAAGTCCCAGCCTACTCAACCTCTCCCCATAGCTCAGACCCTCTCGTCCTGGCAATATCCTCATCAATCTCTGCACTCTTCCCAGCTTGACAACATCTTTCTTATAACATGTTTTCCGATATCATGTGTGAAAGAGAGAAAGTTGTCGGCTGAAGGGAAATAATGAGGGAGGATTGGGACTGATGGGGTTCTGGCACTAGCAGCTGGCATGATCCAGATGGGCCCATTGGTCTCCACCGGTCTCCTTATAAATATAACTAGACCAAGTGGGACCCGTTGGGTCCCGTCCCCTCAACGCGCAGTTGTGGGTGGAGGGGGTGGCCTGCGGCATCACACACACACTAACCACCCCCCACACACACACTATCTTCCCCCCCTTGATATTATATTAATACTGTAATGCATATTAATTAATGTTTAATTAAGAGAGAGACAGAAGGAACTGCAGATGCTGGTTTACAAAAAAAGACACAAGGTGTTGCAACTCAGTGGGTCAGACAGCATCTCTGGAAGACGTGAATAAGTGACATTTTGGATCAAGAGCTTTCTTCAGATTTATTTAGTTAGTTATATTTAAATCCCACAGATGCCTTTGAGGGATTTGAACACCTCTCTCTGGGTCCCTGCACTATCAAGCACATAATTTACTGATCAGGAACATTGACCTGTGGAGTAAACCTGACAACTCCAATTTGGAAATTGGACAATGTTGAAATGTCGTAGCAAATTTGTAACTTTGGCACAAAGTGACCATTGGACACTTGGAATCATCAGTGTCAAAGGTGGATGGTGCTCCAAGATTTGTAGTATAAGAGATCAGTTCCCCATCTGCTTGCTTCACATTCTGGAAACTGGTCTATGGTTCTCTTCAAACTGATTTTCCATTGTTTGTTTTATAATCATGACACAAATCCAAATTGAAGTCTGCAGGCTGTTCATCTAAATATATTAAACCTGGGAGCTTTGTCTAACAGCAGTCAGGTTCTGGGACCCTTACAAATGTCGTGTTGATGTCAAATTAATTATATTGTAGCAGGTCAATGAATTAACTTCCCTTCCCATTCCAAAACTGACCTTTTTGTCCCGGGCCTGCTCCACTGTCAGTGTGAGGCCAAACGCAAATTGGAGGAACAGCACCTTTTATTTGTCTTGGGCAGCTTACAACCCAGGATTTGAACGTTGATTTCTTTACTTTCAAGTAACGCTTTAATTTGCTCCTTTTCCCCCATCCCCCGCCCTATCCACTCACGCATAGCTCCCAACTGTGCAGGCGCTTATACAGAAGGAGGGGGAGGGGGTTGAGAGGGAGAGGGTGAGGGGGAGGAGAGGGAGGGGGATAGAGATGGAGAGGGAGAGGGAGGGGAATGGGTAGAGAGGGGAGAGGGTGAGGGGGTAGAGAGGGAGGGGGCATGAGAGGGAGTGGGTAGAAGGGAGTGGGTAGAGAGGTGAGGGGGTTAGAGAGGGAGGGTAGAGAACTTGGGGGAGGTGATAGAGAGGGGAGAGGGGCAGAGAGGGAGGGGGTTGAATAGTGGGGATAGAGTCAGGGGTAGAGGGAGGGTAGATAGAGGGAGGGGGAGTGTAGACGTTTGAACAACTTTCCATAGCCCCTCTTCTCTGTCAATCCCCCCATTCTCCCTCCTCTGCTGCCCAGGATTTTTTTCCTCTCCTCCACTGCACCAATCCCTCCTTCACATCTTCAAGAGGAGCCGATGGAACTGGACGTAACGGGTCCGAGCCGAGCGGGGTCGAGCGGAGCAGAGCATGCGGTGTCGAACGGGTCCCTGCGGGGCCTAGCGGCTTGCAGTGCTGGAGTTCCCCTCATAGGGTGGTAGAGGGGGAGGGGGTAGAGAGAGAGAGAGACGGAGGTGAGGGGGGTGGAGAGGGAGGGGGAAGGAGTAGATATGGAGAGGGGCAGAGATAGAGGGGGAGGAGGGTACAAGTCGAGAGGGCAAGGGATCCCAGAGGGGCCCAGCGGCTTGGAGTGTCTCAAAGCAGCGGCATGAAAAACACAGAACACCAAAAGCCGGAGTAACATAGTAAGGCTTCACAAAAAGACTTAGAACTACCATTTGATCATTTATTTTATGAGGGTGGGAGCGGAGGGCACGTAATCCCTCATCGTAACTCCTCATAAAATAACGATCAAACTTCGAACTGGTAAGTTCTTGTTTAATCTTACTATTTTACTTCGGAGTCACGTGAGTGACTACGTGAAGATTTTAAAGCTTTCTGTGTTTTTTATGTCGTAGAATCAATCCGTACGACAGTCCGGCTTAAGTAAACACATACATGAGAAACCAGACTAATGTTAGATCATTTCACAATTAACTTTTTAATGGTTTAAAGACCATATAATAACCCTCCTTATATCTGAGGGAAATGATTACAAGCCATAAAAGATAGAAGTGACTACACCATTGATTATAGCAATTAATAGTAAACAAAGCAGGTGATTTATAGTGCTCCCAACACCGCGTGTCCAAAGCTTGTCATAGTGTGAACAGGTTTATTGTAGAACTTTGAAAAAGTTTCTTCTTTACTCCACCCTGCGACTTTTAAAATATGCTCGAGAGGTACGTCCCGCCCCTTCGCCGCGGACGTAGCTGCCGCCCTGGTGGAGTGAGATTTGAACACATCAGTGTCTACTCCCGCTAAAACCAACACCTTATGTTTCAACCATTTTGAGATAGTTTGAACTGAAGCTTTTGTGTGTGTGGTTTTTTGTGCGTAACCATTAACGCTTTTTCATTTCCTCGAAGGGTGTCAGTAACTTTAATATATTCGTTCAAATGTTTAACCACACACAAAGTAGGATCAATATGATAAGCTTGAAAGGTTACCTTTGTTCCAGATCTCCTGGTCTGCTTTGTTTGATCAACTCGTAAACATAGAACACAACATTATCTGTAGTCACATGCATACAGTCTAAACGCAACATTTGTTAAAGTTTGCACTCTTTGAGCTGAAACCAGTGACATTAACATGACTAATTTCAATGTCAATCTTTCCAATGTCAACCCTTCAATTGGAGTCCATTGTCTAAGTAGCGTAAGTACAATGCTCACATCCCAAATCTCTGTGTATCTTGGTTTGGGTGGATTAATATTAAAGATTCCTTTCATGAATCTAGAAATTAATGGATGCGACCCAATTGATCTCTGATCAGTCATAAGTCCTAAATAGGACGACAAGGCACTGCGTGCAGTGTTAATGGCACTATAACTTAAATGTTGCGCTGAAAATGCAAATTGGCAAGGAATTCCAAAACATGTGCAATAATTTACAGTATCATAAGAAATATTTGACTGTGTGCAAAAGTCTTCCCATTTCTTAATATGTGTCATATATTGCTTTTGTGTGCTATTGCGCCATGATGCAACCATAACTTCCATAGTTTGGTCCGACAATCCCAGCTCCTGTAGTGGTCTGGTCAAAACCCTGCAGATTAATAAATTCATATATGCATACAATGGGTAAATCTCTTTAGTTACCGGATTAGTCAAGATATCACTACAGTTAGGAATCAACATATTGGTTCTTTAATCATATTCAGCATTACTGGAAACCAAGGTTGAGTTGGCCAATTTGGAACTACCAACAATCCAGAAGCAGAATCTTGTTCTATCTTCTTCAGGCATCTCTGAATCAAAGCAAATGGTGGAAAAGCATAAAAGAACATCTTTCCCCAGTGTAATGAAAAAGCATCTACTACTACTGCATCTGGATCGTGTTCCCAAGACACATAAGTAGGCAACTGATGATTAAGCCTAGATGCAAACAAATCTATTTCTGGCAACCCAAATTGGTTTACAATATTCTTAAATATTGCTGGCTTAAGCATCCATTCCGTATTATCTTTAAAAATCCTGGACCTTTCATCTGCTACCACATTGTCCTTACCCGGAATGTAGCTTGCTGAAATCCATATTTGGCGACCAATACACCATTGCCATATCTCATTGACCAGACAATCACATGATACTGACCTAACTCCCCCCATGTGATTAATGTATGCAACAGCCGTTTTATTGTCTAACTGTATTAACACATGTAGACCTTGTTTAGCACAACAATATGCTTTAAGTCCATAAAAAGCACCCAATAACTCCAAATAGTTAATACCATAAACTTGAAGAAACGCTTCTTCTTGAGCTTTCCATCTACCTCCACAACTGGAGGACGAATCTGTAGCCCCCCATCCGAGAGCACTAGCATCCGTTTGTAAAACCATTTCAGGTTGTTTAATCATGATATTCTTAGCAGCTTTTGGGACATTTTCAACCCACCATTGTAATTCCAACACGGCTTCTTTTGTTAATTGCATAGGCCTGTCAAAGTGACCTGCCTTCTCTTTAAGAGCCCTTATTTTGTCCCTTTGAAGATTTTGATAATGTAATGGACCAAATTCCACTGCCGGAAATGCTGCTACCAGTTTCCCAATGGTTTTCGCCACTTCTCGGATGGAGGGATAAGGTTTGTGAATGAGGTAATTACAAGTCATCAAGATGTCATTGGCCTTCTCTGTTGGCAAAGTAACTAACATAGTCACTGAGTTAATTACAAACCCCAAAAAGTTAATTGATTGTGCTGGCTGCAGCTGGGACTTAATTGGATGAATCAAAAACCCTAGCTTTTCAAACAAAGCTTTAGTAACTGAAACTGAGTGCTCAGCTAACTCTTGAGTATCATTAATGATCAGAATATCATCCAGATAAGCCATAACAATGTGTTTCTGTGCTCTTAATTGGGCTAAAACTGGTTTCAACAGTTTTGTAAAGAGTCTAGGAGCCGAACTCAATCCATTTGGTAAAGCTTTAAACTGCCATAATTGTCCCAGCCAATTAAAATTTTAAATACCTCCTGAAGCATTGATGAATTGCTACAGAATAATAGGCATCCTTCAAATCAATCTTAGCCATATAACACCCTGCTGAGATAAGATATTTTGCAGTACTGAATGTCTCCATCTTAAAATGTTTGTATTCTACAAACTTATTCAGATCTGTAAGGTCCAGAATAATTCTGCAACCACCATCTTTTTTATCTCTTCGAAATATATTAGAGACAAATTGATGCTTATGTTCATAAGTCTTTTCAATTACGCCTTTTCCAGATAATTTGTCAATTTCCACATTAATCTCCATTCTTTCCCTCTGCAGAAAACACATAAGCATAAGCAGGTCTATTCTGTACAGGAGGATTAACCCCTTCTTTAAAAATAATAATGGCTCCCGAAACTGCTTGTAATACATATCGATCAGAAGTAATGTTAAGCCAGGCATTATAAAATTTTTGCAATCTCCCTCCAACTGGAGAGTCATCCACAGTTTCTTTAAGTATATAAGTCTTTAATACCTCTCCGTATGAGCGTGGTGGTCTCCTTCTTCCCGAATACAGGGAAGCACTCGCCTGCACAGCACGATAATATTTTCGTGACAAACTTCTGCTTCTATAACGGAAATCGAAACCCTTCGGGTCGAAAAAACCCTTCTTTGTCCAAAAACAAAAGGTTTAACATTGCTAAAATATTTAGCTTCTTCATCCAACTCGTTCAGTTGTTTCGGCAGATTTTCTCCAAACAAATACCCAGGAGCTTGAACTCCACTTTCTTGACACAGGCTTGCAAATCTAGGGTGAAATATGGGCCGAATCGCCATTTTCCTCATACAATTAATTTCATAGAATGAATTACACAATAAGCCCAAAGTATCCTTTTGAATCTTTTCCATTTCCAGATTCTCCATTTGCCTGCCATAGGCCGTAATGGCAGCAGAAATTAATTTGAGCACCTTTTGAAACTTCACTTCTTGGGCTCTCATACTTGGAGTCATAGACGTCCATATCATCGGATTCACCGTAGGCACTTCCAATGAGGCACAATTTCTTGGAGCTTTATATAATTCTGATGTTTCATTCATCACAGAATTGTGAAGTTGGTGAGATACCATATAATTTATGTTTTGCAGCTAGGATTTCTTCCATAGCCTCACCACTTCCTTCAGGTATAGCAAAATCTTGTGCTATCCCAGGCACATTAGGCCTTTTCTTTTTACTTTGTGGTGTGCTTTCAAAAGCCATATAGCCACCAGCAGGGTCTGCCTTCTGCAGCCCTAAATCAATTGGGATATCATCCCATGAGACTTCTTCCAGCCCAAATCCTGGGTCCGGAGTATCATATTCCCAACTTGGCCCACAGCCATATTCATCATATTCAAACCCCTCAGGGATTTTTTGGGATTCATCTGGGTACTGTGACCCTTGTCTCATCATTGTTTGGAGAACTTTCTCCATATGCTCCATTTTTAAGCCACATAGTTTTATTGTCTGGAGGTCTTTCAGTATCAGTCATCAGAAACCACGGGCCTCTCAGATTTCTTTTTGCATTTTTTAGGAACATTTTCCTCCGTGGTTATTATTTCTGGAGAATCTGGAAACTCACTATCGGGTAAATCGGCGGCCAACGGTATCGGAACCGGGTCCGCACTAACTTCGCGTCCCGTATTTTTTACTTTCACACCCCGGGAACAACATTTTTTAACCCGCGAAAACTTCTTTCCCGATTTCTCCATTTTTCTTTAATAATCAGTGCTCAATCAGCACGTTAACGTGGCTCTAAATTTACTTTTGGTTTCGTTTGCTGGAGCCACCCAGCGTAACCTAAAAAAACGCCCCGGTCTAACTGCACTTACCTGCGGGCCGTTCCGACCGCTGCCGAGGAGCTGCTCCTTACTGCAGCTCCTCCTTCCGCCGTCAGCGTTGATGTCATGCCGTTGCCAGCGTGAGGCAGGTTCTTCACGTAGTCACTCACGTGACTCCGAAGTAAAATCAGATCCAATCACGCATTGGGACAGGTATGTGAAGAGACAAGGCACAGAAGGATAGGCATTTGTGATTAATGCAGATGGGCAAAAGACTGCAATGAAATATTCCAAAAGACTGAAATTGATGTTGTGGCTCAAGGGCCGGTCTCTTTGCTTTGTGACTCTTTGTTCTATGACTCTACATCAGAGGCTGCTGGTAATGAAGACAGACAAAAAAAGCTGGAGTAACTCAGCAGGACAGGCACCATCTCTGGAGAAGAGGAATGGGTGACGTTTCGTGTCCAGACCCTTTTTCAGATGGTATGGCTGAAGTTTCGGGTCAAGACCCTACTTCAGACTAGGTGATGTTTCTGGTCGAGACACTTCTTCAGACGCCCTGGGTTGTTGGATGTGGCTGGGGAATCCAGTTTGAGTGAACTTAGTTAAGTCTTACTTTAACACTGATCATCATCCTGTGCCTCATCCGCAGACTCCACAGCCGGTGATCCGTGTGTTACCCACACCATCCTGAATCAGCCCTGGAGGAGCTCGAGTTGTCATGGAACTCAGTGCAGTGGCCAATGGATGGATGATGGAAATCTGGTGAATGGTGGTACAGATTTAGCAGGTAAACTGAGGTCACAACAACTCTCAATGAGCGAGAATGTGACGCAGTTAGTGTTGATGTTTGCAACTCCGAGGATCCCAGTTCCATCCTGCCCTCGGGCGCTGTCTGTGTGGAATTTGCATGGTCTTCCTGGGCGGGTTTCCCCCTGGTGCTTCTGCATCCCAAATATGTGCTGTTCGATGAACTGGTCCTGAGAACACCCACTCGTGGAGGCAAGTGGCAAAATAATCAATGCGGGGTTCACGGGCATGTGAGAGGGAATAGGTTGTTGTGCTACAGGGAAATTAGGAGAGGGGCAGAGGGCTGAGGAGTCACTTTCCTGAGGGCCAGTATGATCATGATGGGCTGAAGAGCAACTTACTGTTCCATATGAAGTAACTGAAAGAATAAGGTGTGTTAGATTGATAGTATCAGCCCTCACTATGGGATGGGGAATGGAATATAAGGAAAGGAAATTCCCACATTCTGCAGGAAGGAAAGAGATTTTGGAAAGGGCAAAAAAGGGTTTCCTGTAATTGGAGCTGGTTTATACACCAGCCGCTAATCTTTCCCTCAGTCAGAGGCTGACTCTCTGCTTGTTGTTTCAGTTAAGACAATGAAGATTCCCGAGAGTGCAGTTCCATTCCATCATTGCTCTGTGTAGAGTCCAGGCACTCTGTTACTTTAGCAAAGGTCAGAGTGATGATACAGATCTCTATAGCTACAGATAAAATAGAAAAGAAAAAATAAGATGAATTAATAACCATAACACTAGATAATAACAGTGCAAGTAAAGAGACAGTCAATGGAAGATCATGCTTGCTGAGGTTAGCGTTGCGAGCCTGATAGTTGCTGGGAAGAAACTGTTCTTTCAATTTTCAATGTATATTTTCAATGTTTATTTCTCTAAATATGTGTGAAAGTTGAAGACTGGCTGAGGGTGACCACTGAATCTGGGCCGAACCTGGCTCGTGACAACCTGCCTCCACTGCCCGACTACGGAGCACCAATCTGAGCCCCTACCCCCTGCGCCCTGATTTGGCACAGCCCATTGGGATGACGGCTCCCTTTCATGTTGCATTGTGAGTAAAACATTCCCCCAGGCCAGTGCGGCCCCACACACCCCATCCTTCCCACTTCTGCAATCTGTACTCTTCCCCCACACCCCCTCCTGCGTTGGACACCCCAACCAGCCCCCCCCCCCAACCCCACCTGGCCATTTCTTGCCGCTCCTGCCACCCTAGCCCAAAGTGTAACCCATCCATGTTCACCAGAGATGTTACCTGACCCGCTGAGTTACTCCAGCATTTTTTTTGTGAACCAACATCTGCAGTTCCTTGTATCTCGGACAACACATTATTGATCAACTGTTCGTGGAAAAATAGTTCTTCAGTAATTGGTTTTGGAACCTCCCACATTACAGTGGCCAAACTTCTTGTGCAGTTCACGAAGATGCTCCAGTGCTGCCAGAGAGTTTCACTGGTGCTATATAAATGCACGATTTACTGATATACCAATATATCTGCCACATCAATTTAGCAGATGATGGATGGTAATGGAGCAACGTTTTGAAATGAAGCGTGTCTGAGGCTTTTATTTAGGGTGGCCTATCTGCGCTTGGAGTATAAATCTGAGGATTTTCTGCTCCAACAATAGTGGCAGTGCAGCTGGGTGTAACAGAGGCTGTGTGATGGCAAGTGGAAATTACACTAAAACCAATGCTATCAACGAGCTCCCAGCACCCACAGACTTGCTGAGTTTGCAGAGATTCCTTGGCATGGTTAACTATTTGAGCAAATTCATTCCGGGTTTCAGCGAAATATCAGCCCCATTGCGCCAACTTACACACAAAGCTAATGCTTGGACTTGGCACGAGCAACAACAGAAAGCGTTCGACGCTCTTAAGCAGATGTCCAGTGCTCCTACTCTGGCTTACTTTGATCCTAAACTACTGTTTACACTGACTTGTGATGCCTCACAACATGGACTAGACACAACAGTGACACCATAAGGTGGTGTCAAAGATTCAAGAAGAAGGAATATAAAGAAAAGATGGATTTCTTAAAAGAAAAGGGAATCTGTTTTGGATGCTTGAAAAAAGGACACATGGTTAAAGACTGTGAGAGTCCTATAACCTGTGATAAGTGCAAGCAAAATCATCCTGAATAACTTCACACCGGAAAGTAGCCACCGGAGCAAACAGAAGAGAAACCACTGGAGCAAACAGGAGAGAAGGAGCCGGAGCAAATAGAACAGAAGGAGAAGCCAGCTACTAGTGATGCTGTCACCTTACCTCAGATAACTGCTCATATTGGGGCCGGGGTAGAAGCCTGTATCTTCTCTATCTTACCAGTACAGGTAAGGATTAGCAAGACAAATACAATGTTGCAAACATGCATTTTCAGATCACGGAAGTTCACCTACCTTTTGCACAGAAGGCTTGATGAGAAGGCTGGACATCACAGGAGAAGAGATTAAGATTAAGATTTCATGAAAGAAGAGAAGGAGTGGGTTAGTCATTACATTACAAGTATGGAAATATCTAGTCTGGATGAAGCTCATTTTATACCAATATCTGAAGTGTTTACACATGAGACCATGCCTGTTGGTCATCAAAATATACCCAGACATGAGGACTTGAGACAACGGCCTTACTTGAAGGATGACAAAATATCTAAATTATTCTGATATTGACCTACTTATCGGATCAAATACTTTGAAGGCATTGGAACCTATACAGATTGTGAGGAGCCAAGGTGATGGACCGTTTGCTGTGAAAAGTGGGAACCAGAAGAACTACCCTGCCACTGCTGTTAATCAATAAGCTACTGGTAAATTAGGAAAGCTATTGATCAAGCAATACAATCATGACGTCAATTAAAATACCAGTAGGGAATCTGAAGAAATGTCCAGGGAAGAGTTAAAGTTCTTGGATATTATGAACTACTCAGTAAAGATTATAGCTGGACACTATTGTCTGGATTTACTTTTCAAACAAGAAAGTTAGTCTGCATCGTCGTCATATGGCATCATCGTCGTATGGCAGAGCAATGCACCCAGAGTTTGAAACGCAAGTTTGACAAGAAAATGAAATTTCATGAGGAATATACGTCTTTCCTCAAGGATATGATTGACAATGATTATGCCAAAATGATACCAACAAACCAACCGAATCAACGTGATGGAGAGCTATGGTACATTCCACACCATGGGATGTATCTATCAAAGAAAGGGACCTTGAGGTCTTTGACTGTGCTGCAGTCTTCAAAGGAACATCACTTAACTGTCAACTACTGCAAGGTCCAGACCTTACCAACTCACTCATCGGTGTTCTCATTAAATTCAGACAAGAACCAATTGCTTTGAGGCTGATAAATGTGTGTATTTTAGTATATAACTGTAGTCAATGCCTACTATGTTCTGTTGTGCTATGCAAAGAAAGAATTTCATTGTCCTGTCAGGGACACAAGACAATAAACTCTTTTGACTTTTGACTTGACTTGACTTTGATATCAGAGTGATGTTTCATCAAGTCAAAGTATCAGAAAAACACATTGACTGCCTGCGATTCTTATGGTGGCTGGAAGGGGATGTACAACAACATCTTGTTGAATACCAGATGAAGGTACATCTCTTTGGAGCAGTGTCATCACCAACATGTGCGAACTTTGCATTAAAGAACACTGCAGAGGACAATAAAGTTCACTTTCCATAAAAAGTGATATCCACTTTGAAGAATAATTTCTATGTGGATGATTGCTTAAAATCCATGTCTACTGAGCAGGAAGCTAATCAAATGGTAAAACATGTGACTTCCCTCTGCAATAAGGGAGGATTCACACTTTCCAAGTGGATCAGGAACAGTCGTATTGTAATCCAAAGCATTCTACCACATGATAGAGCAAAAGAGACCAGAGAGTTGGATTTGGACAAAGACAACGTGCCAATGGAAAGAGCATTGGGAGCTACTAATGTTTCACAAGGGAAATATGTTAACACAAAAGAAAATCCTGGGGATGAAGCTTCTAGAGGACTGACAGCAAACCGCTTTTTAAGCTATAAGAGATGGATCAATGTACCAGAGTTTCTCTGTAAGCCAGACAGAGAATGCCCAACACTTGAGCTGGGATTTGAAATCTCTGCTAATGATCCGGAAATTAAACAAAACCTAACAATGAACGTTGTTGCTAAAAATCCTATTATTCTCTCGAAGGATTTTCACACTTCAACATTATTGTTACAACACATCCATGAGTTGATCGGACATGGAGAAAGAAGTTTCATGCTAGTAAAACTTTGGGCTTTTGTGTTTTGGACTATATACTGGGTATCATGACTGATGTTAAGGGTTTGGAGTGCACAGTACGACTTCAAACTAAAAACAATGTTTTAATAAGACCAATAACCAAGTTATGCTTGCTTCTAGAAGGCGAAGCAGAAGATGGAAGAATCACTGAAGAAGTCTGAATGCGGATACATAATGCATGCTATTTTTTTGTTTCTCATATATGTTAAGCCTTCATTGCTACCTTTTTGATGTTTGCTTGGTAATTGCCACGTTATATACTCAGAACAATTAGGGGCCGGTATGTAGTGGTCATTTGGCTTAATTTGGTATGTTATAAATTATGGCATATGCCTTTAAATTTTGTCTGTCTGTGATTATGTGGGTGGGATTTATTATGTAGTCGGAGGCGAGTTTTCTGCTGGGATTCTTGGGCTGCAGCTTGTAGTTTTTTAGTTAGTTTGGAAGAAGCATGGTGGGATGGCATAGCTTTTGCCCATGGGTCAGAGCTTTCCAACATGCGGAGCTATCTAACATTGGTCAGAGCTACATGCTGAAGTTTTATTTGCATGTAAGATTAAAATGTACTGATCAAGAAGTCTGGATGAATATCTTACTGTTTTATTTCGACAATAAAGAAACAATTAATCAAGAGACTGTGTTGAAGATTTATCTTTCTACAGCTTTGAATGTCTCGTGGAGAGCTCCCATGCGTAATACGACGCTATCACCTTACCCCGTGTCTCCTCCTAGTGGCTAGAGGGAGCAATTCCTTGAACAATATAAGAATCTGCCACTATACTAGTTCCTGCCTAATAATGCTGTAATGTACCTTAAACCAATTTAATACTTTCCCCAAGGTCCAGACAGACCTATTCATAACTCTCTTAAAACTATGGTGCTGTGATCATTGTTACCGAAATGCTCTCCCACTGAAACACTAGGCAAGGCTCATAAAAGGGAAGTCAAACCGGACTGGATCTACACAGTAAATGATATAGAGTTCCCTGAAAGTGGAGTCACGGGTAGATAGGGTGATAAAAAGGCTTTAGGTTATGATGGGAATTGATAGGGTGAATGCACTGCATCTTTTATTCAGAGTTGGGGAACCATGAACCAGAGGACATAAATTTTAGATGAGAGGGGAAAGATTTAATAGCAACATTAGGGGCAACCATTTCATTGAGTGTGGTGGATGTATGGAATGAGTTGCCAGAAAAGATAGTTGAGGGAGATACAATAACAAAATTTAAAAGGCACTTGGACAGGTACATGGATAATAAAGTCTCAGCGGAATATGGGCAACATGTGGACTAATGGGACCAACAGATAGGTCGGCATGAACGAGGTGGGCTGATGGACATGTTTCTGTGCTTTATGGTCAGTCCCTGAATTCGCCCCGAGTCAAAGGGCGGGTGGGGGGGAAAATCACGTGAAGTGACGAACGTTTCCAATGGAGAGTGGGTGATGGGGGACCAGATGCTGCTGCTATCTCCACAGAGCCAGTCCTCAATTTGACATACGCATCCCGCAGACTGATGGCCTGTGTGGTGTTGCCACACTCTCGTCTTTAGATGTAATCTACAAATGACATTTGCCCATCAAAAGTCTTGTTTGCTCTGCCAGGCTTTATCTTGCCTCTCATCTCTCCCAGCTTTCTTCCTACCCCCACCAGTTTGAAGAGGCCTTCTGATCCAAAATGTCACCTATCCATGTTCTCATGAGATGCTGCCTGATCTGCTGCATTATTACTCCAGCATTTTGTGCCCTTTTGCCTTAAATGCTCGTTGTTCTTATATGGGAGAGCAGCCTCTAGTGATGTGTGTGCTTATTTCTATTAACATTCCTTCTTTATAACATTAGAACGGAATGTATTTTTGTTTGAAATGCAGTGGCAGAAGTGCATTTGAAATAGTACAAATCTATGGTATGGAAAGCACTATCGAGAAGAATATAAGAACAAATCAGATTATTAAGGGTTTGGACACGCGAGAGGCAGGAAACATGTTCCCGATATTAGGGTAGTCCAGAACCAGGGGCCACAGTTTAAGAATAAGTGGTAAGCCATTTAGAACGGAGACGAGGAAATATTTTTCACACAGAGTTGTGAGTCTGTGGAATTCTCTGCCTCAGACGGCGGTGGAGGCCGGTTCCATGGATGCTTTCAAGAGAGTTAGATGGAGCACTTAAAGATAGTGGAGTGAAGGGATATGGGAGAAGGCAAGAACGGGGTACTGATTTTGGATGATCAGCCATGACCATATTGAATGGCGGTGCTGGCTCGAAGGGCTGAATGGCCTACTCCTGCACCTATTATCTATTGTCTATTGTTGTCTCTCTGTTCCATTATTCCAGATCCCCAGATGTCCACAGGTAAACAGACTCGGGGATCATCAACTGGAGAATCTACCCAGGAATCATCTTCGGTCCCAGTGAGAGACACATGCTCAGGTACCCAGGATCGAATCCAGGTCTCTGACGCTGTAAAGCAGCAACTCTAATGCAGGGCCACCATGCTGCCCCCTGAAAGAGTGAGGGGGTTTAAGTGGTGAGTGGGGTGGATTGAAAGTTTCAGCAAAGGCTTATAACTTGAGTTTGGGAGTGTGGGTGGGTTTTCCCTGAGGATCAGTGAGGGTCAGACCTGGGCAGAGCAGCAGTTGAGGTATTAAAGACATCAACATGAGTAAAACGGTGCAGAGTGAAAACTGTGTGATCGGTGGAATTATCATTGGTACTTTGTAAAACTCATTGCCACAGAGGGCTGAGGAAGCCGTCAGTGGATATTTTTAAGGCAGGGATAGACATGTTCTTGTTTAGAATGGGTGTCAAGCTTTCTGGGGACAAGGCAGGTCAATTAGATAAGGTGGCAGAGATCAGCCATGATTAAATGGTAGAATAGACTCGACTGGCCTAATTCTACTCCTATATCTTGTGAACTTTATTGTCACAGTTTGTTTGACTGAGTGTAATTAAAGGATGTATTTTCTGGTTGGCTGCCTGTGATGAGTGGTGTTCCACAGGGGCCAGTGTTGAGTCCACTACTTTCCATGTTGTATGTTAAAGATCGATTTGATAGATGATGATAGGCGGAGAAGTTGGTAATATTGAGGAAGCAGAGATTCTGCAGTAGGACTTAGATAAGTTGGCATATTGGGGAAAGAATTTGGCAGATGGAATGCAGCGCAGCAATGTGTACAGTCATGCACTTTGGTAGAAGGAATAAACGTTTAGACTATTTTCTAAATACAGAGATGCCAACCCTAAATTTAGTTCACAGTAACATTCAACCCATTTGTCAGTAACAAATGGGGGTAAATGCATTTCTCTCAGTAACATGTTGCGGCACCAGAAATATGCATGGCAACGACCCAAAATCTGCAACGCGCGTTGAATCCAACCTTCCTTTTTTCAACTAGTACTATATACAAACTCATTAAACACACATAAAACATCCTTTAGTATACACAGTATCACTTAAAAGATGTACTTATATATATTTTGATGAGTCTTGAATGCTATAGCCTTCAGGCACAGCTAACAATACTTTTCATACTTTTCAGTTTCCTTCTCACCTGACTCTAGTCTGAAAAGGGGTCTCGACCCAAAGCAATCACCTATTCATTTTCTCCAAGATGCTGCCTGCCCCACTGAGTTACTCCGGCATTTTGTGTCTATCTTCAGTGTAAACCAGCATCTGCAATTCCTTCCTGCACACACTATGTACATAGGTGTATACAATGAATGTTTTGTTGCTTAGTATGTGTTTTACAGAGTACTGTGCTTACATATGTTGCACTGCTGCAAGTAAGTTTCATTGTTCCCTTTCAGGACACATAAGTTCATAAGATATAGGAGCAGTGAGGCCATTCAGCCCATCAAGTCTATTCCGTCATTCAATAGTAGCTGATCTATCTTTCCCTCTGGACCCCATTCTCCTGCCTTCTCATAACCGTTGACATCCAAGCAAGAATCTGTCACTCTCCACCTTAAAAATACCCATTGACTTGGCCTCCGCAGCCTTCTGTGGTAATGGTTCCCCCAGATTCACCGCCCTCGGACTAAATAAATTCCTCATCTCCCCCCTAAAAGGTACGTGACAAAGGTAAAGCGTTGTGTAAATGTCTGAAGAAGGGTCTCGACCCGAAACGCCGCCTATCTCCTTGGCTCCTTCGATGCTGCTGCACCCGCTGAGTTTCTCCAAGCCTTTTGTGTACCCCCAAAGGTAAAACATTGTTGACTCTTGGAGTGGTTTGAAGGAGGTGCCGAGCTGGGCTCCACTTACCTTCATGAAGGGAGCTGCCGTAGGACGAGGCGCTGGCCCTGCTGCTGCTCTTTAACATGGTGAGGACCTGCTCCTGGACCCTCATGCTCTTCTGCTGGCTGCGCTGCCGGTGCTCGCTGCGCTGGTCCAGCTGTCGGTCGGACGGGACGGCCAGGGTGGAGACCGGGGCGTCCGACGGCAAGGCGGACTTGAGAAAGTGAACGTCCTGCATCGCTGCGTTCATTCTCGCTGGCTCTTTCCCCTCCCGAGGAAAGTGTGTCAAAGGTGCGCTGGTGTTTCGCCCGACCTGGACAACGATGAAGTCCCTCTCCCTCCCTCCTTCGCCGGTGGCTATGATCAAAGATCCTACAGCGATCTTTGCCTGTGATCTCCCTGACGCCTTTCCGCGGTGGGGCTGGGCCCGAGGGAGGAGACTGGTGCCCTGCCCCGTCGCTGCCTGCCTGCTACACAACGTGGAGCTCCATCTTCCCAGGTGAGTGAGTTCCCAGGTTGCACGTGTCCAACCGCCGCTCGTTCCCGTTCCCGCCCTTCCCGCTGCACGTGTCCAACCGCCGCTCGTTCCCGCTCGCCCCCGCCCCCCGCCCTTTCCCCGTTTATTGTTTTGATTATTTTTCGTTCCCACCCTTCTCCGTAACGACATGTTTGGCTGCCGGAACACCGTAATTAGTTTATTTCGCCGGGACGAAATACGGCGAATCCGGGACACTTGGTAACCCTGTAAATAGAGGATTAATACATCTGAATTGGGTGTTGGGAATGCTGGTGCAGGATTCCCAACAGATTAACTTGCAGGTTAAATCGCTAGTAGAGAAGGTAAATGCGATGTTAGCATTCTTTTTGAGAGGACTAGTATTTGATTTGATTTAATTTATTGTCATTGTCTTCAATTAAGAGACAACATTTTCTTTCCCTTAGTCATACCAAAAATAAAATTAAAAAAAATAAAAAAAAAACACAAAAACACAGTAGTCCACAAAACAAATACTCCCACAGCAGCACCAAAGTTCCCCACTGTGAGGGAAGGAACCAAAGTCCAGTCAACCTCCTCACTGATGTTCCCCAATGTTCACCCATGGTCGGGGCCTCCCGAGCACCCCGTAGTTGCCGCAACGGGCGGCCCGATGTTCAGGCCCTCTCGCCGGGATTAATGGAACCACGATGTTGAACGGGAGAACATCCTCAGCTCTGTATCTCTGAATCGGCCACCTTCCACCGGAGTCCGCGGCTCCCGATGTCCACAGGCCACACTGGGCAGAGATTCTTGCTCGCGACCCCTGGCAAACGATCCCAGGACTCCGCGATGTTAAAGTCTGCGCCCCCTGCGTTGGGAGCTCTGCACCCATAGATGGGGGGTGGGGGGGCAAGAACGCGACTCGGATAATAGCCGCATTCAGGGCCCCAGAGTAACGGAGGTGAGGGACACAAACAGTCAACAACCGAAGAGCCCAGCGGGACACCGTCCACAGCCTCAGAGAAAGAGACGTGTTCAGGTATCAGGTCTGACCACCCTGTGTGGTCGTCAGTCAGAGATGTGTTCAGGTATCAGTCTCTGACTGACGACCCCACGGGAGACACGGACTCTGAATGTTGACCAAACGGGGCGACACTGGGTCATCATTCAGAGTCAGTGTCACCCTGTGTGGTCATCTGTCAGAGTCGGTGCCCAGTGAGTCCCGTGGGCCGTGTCTGTTCAGACTGGGTACCACTGTCATTGGATTGTCTGGGTTCCTGCCCTTGTCTCCACCACCACGACCATCGCTCTGTCACGGACTGGGTCCCGCGGGCCTTGTCTGCTCAGATAGCCAAGTGATGGATGCTCTGCCACTTCCAGCCCCCTGGCTGCTGACAGAGGAGAGCAAGAGGTATGTCAGCAAGGCACAAGTGCTGTTCGTGAGGGACCAGGACCTGGGATCGCCTGAGGACAGGGAGGCCTATCTCCAGCAGGTGAGAGTTTACCCACCGTTACCCCCAGGCCTGGCAACTGTACTCACGGTGACCCCCACCCTCCCGCCTCACGCAGCAGCGACAGCCCGGCAGGAAACAGTCCCGTCTGAATCCCCCATCCCGTTACGCTCCTCGTCCCCAGTCAGCCTCCCCTTCCACAGACAGTCTCCGTCCCGTCCCCAAACATATTCCCCCATGCCCGGGTAGTTTCTCTCCCCTTCCCTTGTAACTTCCTCCACCCCCAGTCACCCCCATCACGCCCCCCCCCCCCCCGAACCAGACAACCAGGGTGTGTGGGGGGGGGGGGATGAGGGAGAATTGTTTGGTTTGAGGCTATGGGGTAGATATATCCACATGATGGGGAGGAGATGGGGAGGTGTATCCACATGAGGGAGGAGAGGAGTGAGGGGATGGGGAGGTGCATCCACACAATGGAGGAGAGGAGTGAGGGGATTCTCCAGGATGGAGGAGGGGTGGGTTTATTTCCCACTTTAGCGAGGTTTAAAAATCTTAAAAACCGCGTGTGTGCAGATCGATCTCCTCGCCTGCCATTCAGCGCTGCATAGATTGGCCTTTCCTCCTGTCACTCCATGGGACGGTCCGCCCCTTCCTGCACCGTCGCATCTTTACTGGAACAGTGGATCACCGACGGAGGTTTCCAGCAGGACACAATTTTTGGAGGGACAGGTATGTATGTGGCAATTTTGGCTCATGGAATTTTCTCCCACACTACTAGTTATATTCGTAACAACATATTTAAATATGTGAAATTTTCGATCTTTGCCAAACCCTTTAAAACGGGGGGGGGGGGGGGGGGGGGGGGGGGGGGGGGGGGGGGGGGGGGGTGGGGGGGGGGGGGGGGGGGGGGGGGGGGGGGGGGGGGGGGGGGGGGGGGGGGGGGGGGGGGGGGGGGGGGGGGGGGGGTGTCACTGGTTATAACTTTCACATTGGCAAGTGCTATGTTAATGATACAGGAAGTCGTTTACGCTGTATACATACTATACCTCAAGTGCATTGGATTAAGCAGGAGTCGAGTGTATCTGCTCCGCTCTATGATCTTTGCTGTCAACTACCCGCGCACGAATCTTGTCATGTGACAGGTTTCCGGCCCCTGACGAGGGTTCTGTAATCCACAGTTTAGCCACTAGTTGTGCCGTTACATGATGTTATTAAAAGTTATACAAGAAAAACACAAAGTAAATGCTGTGTAAATCCTTGATGATCAAGGAGACCAGTTTCAATGGAAATAGACTGGCAGATGACAAAACCTTCTGGTGCTGCTAACAGTGAGGAGGGATGTCTTTGTTTTACAGGATGATGGTTATCTAGTTGGTAAATTTGTTTTATTTGTCAGAGCAATGGCGATGGAAACCAATCCTGATAAATCCTGTGTATGCCCAGCCTTTTTGCTCTTCCTGACTGAGCTGATTCACTGAGGAGGATCAATACCATCAAGGGACCATACTTTGGGCCTGAGAAACAGGAGAATCAATCACCCAAAAAAACACACCCACCACCAACCTTTGGGAGGTTGAATGCAAGGGTGTTTGCAGTCATGATAGGTCACCTAACAACATTGATGTGCAGAGGGATTCTTGGAGTTCAAGTTCATTGCTCGCTGAATGTGACAGAAACAAGTAGATTGGGTGGTAAAGAATCCCATATGATGTTTGCCTTTATTGCTAGTGGCATGAGTGGACAAGTCAGAAAGTCAGCACCGCCATTCACACTGTGATCATGGCTGATCATCTACATTCAGTACCCACCCCGTACCTGCCTTCTACACCATATCCCCAGACTACGCCATATTTAAGAGTCTCATAACTCTCTCTTGAAATGCATCCAGAGAGAATTGGCACTCTACTGCCTTCTGAGGCTAAGAATTCTACAGATTCACAACATCTTGGGGAAAACGTTTTTTCTATAGGACTTATTATGCCTATACCTCAATTTGAAGTATTGCATGTAGTAGAGATCTTCCCCATACAGGAAGGATGTGGGGCTTTGAAGAGGGTGCATAGGAGGTTTACTATAAATGCTGCCTGGAATTAAAGTGCAATTACTGGGAGATGTTGCAGTGCTGGGAGAGGTTCGATAAACTCTGGACGAAGTTTTTTTCTGGAATGCTGAGGTTGCGGGAAGAACTTGATAGAAATATATATAGTTATGAAAGAGGCAAAGGTAGGTTATACAGTCAGAACCTTTTTTGCAAGATGGAAGAAAAAAAAAAAAGTGTCCAACACTAGAGGGCATAGGTATAAGGTGAGAGGTGGAAAGTGTAATGAAGAATTGTTTTCCAGGCAATTGTTTTACACAAAGAGTAGCGGGGCCTGAATGTATTGCCAGGGTTGATGGTGTAAGCAGATACGATAGTGGCATTCAAGAAGCTTAGATCGACACATCTGGAAGGCATAGAAATAGCGGGATATGGAAAAAAAAAAATCATATACCAGGCAGATGAGATCAGTTTAACTTGGCATTATGCTCGGCACGAGAATTGTGCCTATCTTGTCAGGTACTTTTCTTTGTACTGTACACTGGTGGAGCTCAACTGTGCAAAATGTTGTATCCATGTAGTTCTAATCCACAACTACTACTTGCAGAATGAAAGGGAAATTGAATCAAGACAGCATAGAAACAGGCCGCTCGGCCAAACTCATCCATGGTGACCAGTGTAGCTCACCAACACCTTGTACTATACTGCAACAGATGGTCCTAAATCTATTCTGCATACACTGTCCTTACAAGCATGCCAAGAGCTGCCCACGTATGATGCCACGTTTTCAGGGAACTATGTACGTATTCCAAGGTCCCCACTGCTCAACAATATTTGCCCCTTCCAACCATTCATTCGGAAAATTTCTATCCTGCCTTTTGACTTCCTAAATGCAATTACTCATATGTACCTGGATTCCATTTGCTTTTCCCTCTGCTAAAACTTACCCAGTTTTGTGATCAAGATCCCCTGCAATTCATAGGCAAACATTTTAAGCTGTCTAAAAATCATCTATGTTTTGTAATCTGCAAACTTGATCTGACCCATGTCTAATGCATTACCAGCTAACATGACCTTCCAATAACGGATTTCTGAAATACACTAGTCATGGGACCCACACGGTCCTGAAAAACCATTTTTTTTCCACCATCACATCCTGCTACCTTTATATTGTCCGTTAAATTATCTCATCAGTAATCCACTAACCTCAACCCAATGCCATCAAACCTTCAGAAAAATCCATCCACGCAGCATCTTATTAAATGCCTTGCTGAAGCCCATATAGAATAGGTCATACCCAACCATTATTGTCCTTTCCTTACAGCTTCAGAAAAAGCACA
>JAVHYY010000517.1:0-30666 GCA_035221665.1 Okamejei kenojei | reverse complement strand
TAGAATGTTGCCAGGGTTCCAGCAACTATTTTACAGTGAAAGGAATTGAACAAGTTAGGTCTTTATTCTTTGGAGCGCAAGAAGGTTTAAGGGGGGACTTGATTGAGGTCTTTAAAATGATGAAAGGGGATAGGCAGATTTGACGTGGATAAGCTTTTCCCATTGAGGGTAAGGAAGATTACAAACACAAGAGGACATGACATGAGAATTAAGGGACAGAGTTTAGGGGTCACGTTGAGGGGGAACTTCTTTACTCACGAGGGTGGTGGCTTTGTGTGGACTGTTAATTTAAGCTTCCAGCAGAGATGGTGGTGGAGGCAGGGATCGATTTTAACTTATTTAAAAGTAAAGTGATAGGTATATGGACGTGAAGGGGAATGGGGGGGAGGGGGTTTGGTCTGAGTGCAGGTAGATGGACTAGGGGAAAAAACAATTATGAGTCGGCACGGACGGAGGGACGAGAGGGCTGTCTCTGTGCTGTAATTGTTATATGGTTATATGGTTATAGCTATCTCTACTTTTTCCCTTAACTCACAGAGTTCAATTATTCTTCTCCGGGGTGAATACGAAGAAAATAAATTGTTCACTATCTCCCCCATCTCTTTTGGGATTCAGACCCTGCTGTTTATCCACGATGCTTATATATTATCTCTAAGTATCCTTTCCATTTATTTGCCCCACCACTGACGTTCAAAAATAATAGGTCTTGAATTTGCTAGGTTTATTCTTTGAACCTTTTTAAAACAATGGAACAACATGCGCAGTACAGTACGCCAATCATCCGGCACTATTCCGTTTCTATTGGGACATTTGAAATATTTTGTCATAGCTCTGCTATTTCATACACTAATTTCCCTAAAGTCCTTGGGAATATCCGGTCAGACCTGGTAGATTATCCACCTTTATATGTTTTCAAAAGTGTCAGTACTTCCTCCTCTTTGAATCTCATAGTTTCAAGCTACTCTACTTTTTTCCCTTACCTCACAGGTTCCAATATCCTTCTCCTTGGTGAATACCGAAGAAAAATAAATTGTTCATTATCTCCCCCATCTCTTTTGGCTTCTGCAGATAACTGTCCATTCTGGTGTTCTTAATGGTCCTATTTATCCCTCGTTATCCTTTTTTTGCTTATTATATAGCTGTAGAAACTCCTTTGGGTTTACTTTCACCGTTCTTGCCAAAGCAACCTTCATATCTTCTTTTTAGCCTTCCTATTTATTTTAAGGATTATTTTTACATTCTTTATACTCTCTCTCTAGCACCTCCATTTACTCCATGCCCTCCTATTAATTATTGTAGATTTCTCTCTTTATTCGAAAACATCAATGTGTTCTATTTCCCTTGGAAAACCATGGCTCTTTCCAATTTTTTTTAACTCCTTTTCTCTTCTACTCCTTCCCTTGAGAAAACAAAGTGTCCCAAATTCCACTCCTTTAAAATCTTACGATTCCTAAATGTTTGCCTTTCTCCAATCAAAAATCTCCATCCCTAGGTCCAGTTCTGACTCTCTCCATAATATATTGAAAACTAATGGTATTGTGATCACTGGTCCGGAAGTGTCACCAACGCATACCTCCTTCACCTGACCTGCCTCATTTCCTACAGGAAGTTCCAGCACTGCCCCTTCTCTGGTCGATACCTCTATGTACTGTGCAAATAAACTATCCTGCAATAACATTTTTTTACAAATACTCCAACCATCCAGCCTACATTTACAGATGTGGTTTCCCAGTCTATTTTTTGGAAAAATTGAAATCTCCCACAATCATCTGGTTGCGTATACTAATATCCGCTAATCTCCTTACGTTTTGCTCTTCAATTCTGCTCCCATTTGGCGGTCTATATACACCTAAAAGTTGTCGCCACACGTCCCACTTCTCAGTTTCTACCCAAATAGCCTCCTAGACGGGGCCCTCTAATCTATCCTGCCAAAGCATGCTGTAATATCTTCTCTGACAAAGCAATTGCAACAACCTCCCCTTGGTACCTCAATTCTATCCACACTGAAGCAACGAAATCCTGGAATATTTAGTTTCCAATCACAGCCCCTTCTGCAAACCATGTTTCACAGGATTGCCACACATTATATTTTCCAGGCCGTCAATCCAGGCCTCTAAGTTCATCCACTTTACTTACAATTCCCTAGCATTAAAATATTCACATTTTAGAAACCACATCCCTTATTCTCTGTCTATTATATTTTCATCTTTCCTCCTACATTTTGGGTCCAAGTGCTTCCCCTTCTCTGCCTCTTTTGCCCCACACCCTGACCCTAGCCCACTCTACCCGAGTACCCTCCCCAGCCTTTTAGTTTAAAGTTCTCCCTAGTGCCTTTGCAAATCTCCCTGCCAGGATATTGGTCCCCCTCGGGTTTCATAGTGCAAAACCGTCGTTGTGTACAAGGTCATGCCTTCCCCAAAAAGAGGTCCTGTGATCAAGAAACTTGAATTTCTGCCCAGTGCCCAGTCCCTCAAGCCACGCATTTATCTCCACCTCATTCATTCTACTCTTCACATGTCACGCGGCACAGCAAGAAGTAATCCTGGAAATCGTTACCCTTTTGGTCTCTTCTCTTAACTTTCCCCCCAACTCCCTAAATTCTCCCTTCAAGACCTCGTCACTTTTACTGCCTATGTGTACCACAACATCACGCTCCTCCTCCTCCCTTTCAGAATCTTTTGGTCACGCTTCTGACACAATGCGAGGACCCTGGCATACGGATGCAAAACTACCATCCGGGTCTCCGACTGCGTCCACAGAATCGCTATCCGACCATACTATAGAGTCCCTATTACAATTGCCCTACTATTTTTGCTACCCTTCTGAGCAGCAGGGGCCGGGCTCTGTGCGGAGGCCCCCGGACGCTTGTTGCTGCCCCCAGCTAGGACTGTCCCCTCCAAATCGTACTCAAACCGGAGTAGTTACCTATTTTCCAGGGTGCACGGTCACAGGGGGGGTTCTCTCTATCCTGCTCTTGCCTTACCCTTCTAACATGTGACCCACTTGTCTGCCTCCTGGGGTCTGGGAGTTGACTACCTCCTGTAGCTACCTCTCTATGCCTCCTCACTCTCCCTGGACCAGACGGAAGGTCAAGGCGAGCTGCTGCCTCCAGGTTCTAACACGAATCCTTTAGGGACCCATCTCGACACACCTGGTGCAGTTGTGGACACGTCTGCAGGGCTATCAGATTCCCTATGACCTCCCACATCTGACATCCAGAACAGTACACTGCCCTGGCCTTCATACTGCCCCCCTTACACAGGATACAATATCAACACAATACAAAGTACACAACAAACTGCTGATTAGCCATGATTGAATGGTGTAGATTTAATGGGGCGAATGGCCTAATTCTGCTCCTAGAAGTTATGCACACTCAGTGACACACATTCACAAACTCACAGAAAAACAAACACACACATAAGGCTAATGGTGAATTTTGACAAGGAACTGCAGTTGTCGGTATATAAAATAAATTAAAAAAGTGCTGGAGTAACTCACCGGATCAGGCAGCATCTCTGGAGGACAAGGATAATTTTGGTTGTGTTTATTAGTGTCGAGGTACGGTGAACCGCTTTCGTGTTGCTTGCTATTCAGTCAGCGGGAGGACTGTACATTATTAAAATCGAGCCGTCCACAGTGTACAGATACAGGATGAATGGAATAACATTGAGTGCAAGGTAAAGTCCGATTAAAGATTGACCGAGCAAAATTCGTTGGAGAGAGAGAGAGAGAGAGAGAGCTAGAGAGAGAGATGAGGAGAGAGTGATAGTGAGATGAGCGAGAGATAGTGAGAAGTAGACGAGAGAGAGATGGGAGAGAAAGTGAGGGTGCAGCGTTGTGATTGATCGTTCGTTTTGAGTGAAGGAGAGAGAGGGAGAGATGAGAGTGGAGAGAGAGAGAGATTGACAAGGATTGGGCGGGATCGTGTTGTTGTGGGTGATGTGAAGTTTCTGTGGGGGATCTGGCGGGGGTGATTGGAGGAAGGAGAGAGAAGAGAGAGAAGATAGGAGAGAGAGAGACGGAGAGAGAAGGACAGATATATATTTATGGATATATGTATATAGATATATATATATATATAGATGAGAGAGGAGAGAGAGACGGAGAGGGCAGCTGGTGAGAGAGAGAGAGATGAGAACAGAGACAGAGAGAGAAGAGACTGTGAGAGAGGAAGGAGAGAGAGACAGAACCGAGAAAGAGAGGCGACAGAGAGAGTCAGAAAGAGATCGAGAGAGACAGGGAAGAGTCAGAGAGAGATAAAGAGAGAGAGGGGGAGAGAGAGAATGGTGACGGGGACAGAGAGAGAGAGAGAGAGAGAGAGAGAGAAAGCGAGACAGGAGGGAAACAGAGAGAGACAGAGACAGAGAGACAGAGAGCGACAGAGACAGCGAGAGACAGAGACAGAGACAGAGGGGGAAACAGAGAGAGGGACACAGAGACAAAGAGAGACAGGGAGTGAGACAGACAGAGAGAGATGGAGGAGGAGAGAAGAGGGAGACTCTATCTCTCCTCTCCTTGTCTCCCCCTTCATTCTCCCATTTATCTTATCTCGCCATCTTCCCTATCTCACGTATCTCCCCCCTCTCCTCTCTCTCCCCCTTTCTCGCTCGCTCTCTCTCTCTCTTTCTTTCTCTCCATGCTCTCCTCCCTTCTCCCTCTATCTCCTACCTCCTCTCTCCGTATCTCTCCATCGTCCTCTCCATCTCCCTCTCTCATCTCTCTCCTCTCGCTCCCTCCCTTCCTATCCCACGTCTCGCTCTCCACTCCTCCCCACCTCCCCTCCCCCTCCCTCTCTCCCCACTCTCTCTCCCCTGTCTCGCCTCTACCCACTCTCACTCTCTCTCTTCTCGCACCCCTTTCTTTCCCCTTTCTCCTCCCCCTCCTCTATCTCCCCCTCTCTCTACCTCTCCCTCCTCTTTCTCTCTCACTGTCTCTGTCTCTGTCTCTTCTCTCTCTCTGTTGTTCTCTCTCCCTCTCTCCCTTCTCCCTCTCCCTCTCTCTCCCTTTCGATCTTCATTCTCTCCCTCTACCCCACTCTGTCTTCACCCTCCCGCTCCCTATCGCCCCATCTTTCTCTTTCTCCCCCCTCGATCTCCCCCTACTTTCCCTCTCACTTTCCCTTCCCCCCTTCCACTCTCACTCTCTCTCTCTCCATTCTCTCTCCATCCCTCCTCTGTCACCCCCTCTCTCTGTCACTCTATGTCTGTCTGTCCGTCAGTCCGTCCGTCCGTCTGTCTGTCTGTCTCTCTTTCACTCTTTGTCTCTCTCTTTCTCTCTCTATCACCCTCTCTCTGTCACCCTCTCTCTCTCTACATTCTCTCTCTACTCTCTCACGCTCTCTCCATTCTCCCTCTTCTCACTCTCTCTCCCTCCCTATCTCCATCTCGCTACCTCTCTATTCTCTACCCCCTTTCTCGCCATCTCCCCCTCTCTCTTTCTCTCTCCCCTTTCACTCTCTCTCTCTCCATTCTCTCTCTCTATCTCTATCTATCATAGTCATGTTCTGGCTCATGTTTGGAGTCAGTCCGTACTGATCTCTCACCTCTCTGACACTCTATTACAGTGGATGAAAATAGCACCCTGAACCAGGCGTTGCCATATCCGTATGCCTCGGACTGTCTGTGCATAATTCCGTAATACGAGCATTATTTATGTTACCTCTCGAAGCCTTTCGGTGGGGAGGAAAACACGAAACCCTGAAACCAGGCAGCTACAGGCATTTGACTTGAACTGCCTGTGCATGCTTCCGTAATGTGGAGCATAATATATATGGCTCCATCTCCATCACTTCATACATCCGAGTGGGAGGACTTATGCAACCCTGAACCAGGAGCTGCCTCTGGCATGTGTTCATATACTTTGGCACCATCTCCATCACTACGTTCAACCGAGTGGGAGGAAAATTGCAACCCTGAACCAGGAGCTGCTTCAGGCCTAAGTGCATATACTTTGACACCATATACACCACTCATTTCATCTGAATGGGAGGAGAATTTGCAACCCTGAACCAGGAGCTGCTGCCTGACGTGCCTTCGTGAGTCGAAGCATTCCTTGTGTTTAAATTTATTCATCAGATGTTCTAATTGGGACAAGCCCAATCACATCTGCAATAGATATCCCAAGACTTGGCCATGACTTTGCCCTGACTTGGGGTTGTCAGGCTGCTTCCTTTAGCAGCCGAACCAAGACTGGCTGCAGAATGGTGCGCTGTTGTTATCATCAGAGCACCGAGTGTAACTCCGAGTCCTTGTTCCCTTCCGGAGCCAACGGAATTATTCAGGGATGGATCTCTGAAAGCGGTTGGCCTCCATATGCCAGACAGAGTGAGAGAAATGCTGCAACCCTGCCAGGTGTTGATAGAGGCAATGACGTTTTATGACCAAAGAAAGCTACCCCTATAAAATCAGAGATTTGACTAATCTATTCATATGCATAGTAGGAGTCTTTTGTAAAATAATCTTCCACAGTCCCCTCTAATGAGCGGAAACTAACACGACTCCACCTCGTGTAGCTCCCACAGGTGACTGATAGGCAGGGCTCAAACAAGGCTTCCCAAGCCAGGAGCTCTGGACTGCAATGGCAAGTCCAATTTCCACTACCCCATAGGTTTATGATAATAAATGTCCTTTGTAATTATCCCTTTCAAAACATACGTTTTATTTCGGAGTCATGTGAATGACTACGTGAAGACCCCGTCCAGCGTTCATGCAGTGCACCCGCGACGAACGGGAGTTCAAGGCGCTCCCGCTACAAATTGAAAAGTCGGGCCGACAGGTAAGTTGTAACATGGCCGTGTATATTTTCTCTGCGGTCTGCTTTATGTTCCAGGAGAATGAGCAAGACCAGAGGGAAGAAATCTGCAGCTCGCCCCCGTTCGTCTTCCATTGAGGAATGTTTTTGGTGGGGGGCGGGGTGGCAAGAGGGGGGCAGGACTAAATAAAGAGCCGAGCCAGCACCACTAGTGCAGCCTGGAGCAAGGGGCTGGAGGTACCTGCAGCCAGAACCGGGCGTAGTATCCTGACGATTCGGGATGGGAAGATGCCTCACCGCTCGTCAGCGCACAGGCAGGCCGCCTAAGCCGAATGGAACGGTTTTTATTTATGGGAGCATTACTCCAGCGAGGATCTGCGGAGAGAGCAGCAGCAGACTCGCAAAGGGTAGCTCAGGCACTCCCGCAGTTGCCCACTTACGGCACTGGGACCATTGCTTCACCCTTCTATTGAAGGCAGAATTGGCGACCAGTTTGAGCTGGTTCAAGAAGAGGGGTTGCCTGGCTGAAATGTCGAGAGTACGCAGGGTGTACAGGTTCAGGAAGAGAAGAGCTGCTGCGGTTGTGGTCAATACGCTACGTGGTCAATCCACGTGCGGGTCGGGCCTTTAGAGCCGAAATTGCAGCCAGAATTGACCACCTGTCCTCAAAACCCTACCTAAAAGAACAGGTGGGTCAATGAGAACCCAGTGATAAATGAACAATAAAATACCAGCCCCAGAAAATTGTGCATCATTGAATTGTACCACTGTAAACAACAGCCAAATTTGGGACATTTGGGGCAGAATATCAGGAACCTGCAGTTGAAAGCTCCAGAAAAATCCTTAAACTTTAAACTGCAGGAATAACATCATATGCTCGGTCCATTGATGGTGTGGACAATCTCCACAAATCAGCAAGACACATTAGCTCTGCAGTGCACCACTCAAATATGAGATAAACAATTTACAGAAGGAAATCATCAAGCCTGCCCTCAAACCCTAAATTTGTGGTACTTTGCCAAAACACCAGGGTTCAGAACCTTCAATTATGGCTCTTTTGGAAAGGACCTTACCGAAAAAGGTGAAAAACCTAGAGGAAGAATCCAAGACCTTTGGTCTCGTGGGAGGCAGGTTTGTGACGAGCAGAACCCTAACCCAAAACCCAGGCCTTAGGCAGTAGCCCATGGCGTCCACCAGTCATCGACCAACCATATGCGACTGGTGAAAAGCTCGGGGTCCGCAACCATTCCCTGTAAGAAGCCTTTTTAGGCTGGGGCCCAGAGGGACCCATGGAAAATGCGTCAACCCAAAACCCCCAACAACATCAACAACACATCAACAGCAGCCCTCTACAGCCCAGCATACGCCTCATGTCCAGCGAAGAGGCAGAAGAACCACCAGTAACCATGGAGGTAGGTGGGTCTGGTTCCTCTCAGCATATGAGCAGTAGGGGCTCTATACTAACAGGGGGGAGATTGCACTTGTTTTGGATGTATGGGAATCCTTCACTAATGACAAGTATATACTCAGCAGCATTCATGGCTATAAAATGGACTTTGTTCTTGAAAACATGCCGCCAGTTCAGCATATACCCCAGAAGGGTATTCACCCTCTCAGTCAAAGAGAAACAACAGGGTGAAGCTGAACTGATGAGGCTACTAGCAAAAGGTGTCATTGAAAGAACAAAACATGAACCTTTGGAAGATGGAAACTTTTGAAACAGCCAGACTATTGATTTCTAGAGGTTACTTTCTAGCAAGAAATTGATTTAAAAGATGCCTACTACTCAGTACCCATACACAAGGAACATCGTAAATACTTAAAGTTTATCTGGATGAAACAGCTATGGCAATTTAAAGACTTACCAAATGGACTAACCTCCGCTCCAAGGTTGTTCACTAAAATCTTAAAACCCGCTTTGGCATTATTGAGGAAACACAAGCATATAGTCATGGCTTACTTAGACGACATTTTAATAGTAGGGAAAAACCTTGGAGACAGCTATTTTGGCAGTAGCAGCCACCAAACGTTTGTTTGAAACTTTGGGGTTTGTCATACATCCAGATAAATCCAATTTTACACCGTCCACTACCGTGGACTATCTTGGATTTACGATTGATACTGTTCGCATGATTGTAACTCTGCCGAAGGGGAAAGCATCAGTAATTGGCACTATCGTGCATTGAACTAATGGATAAATTATCAGTCAACCATACGGGAGGTAGCCAGAGATATTGGTAAAATGGTAGCAGGTTTTCCAGCTGTACAATTTGGGCCTTTTGCACTATCAAAATTTGCAAAGAGCAAAAGTGCACGCACTAAAGCAAAACTCAGGTCACTTTGACCGAGTTATGAATGTAACTGCTGAATCCATTCCAGAGTTACAATGGTAGGACAAGGAACGTTAGGCTCAGTTCCAGTCCCCATAATAATCACCAACCCAGTATTAAACCATTCAAACGGATGCCAATGCTTTGGGCTTGGGAGCAAACTAACATGCAATCCAGCACAGGGGGCAGATGGACTAAAATTTGAATCATCTTGTCTACAGACACGGGGTATCAACTACTTAGAAATGTTGGGTGCGTTTTATGGGTTAAACAAAAAAAGCATATTCATCTAATACACATCATGCACATGTCCGGTTGCAATTAGATAATACCCACGGTGGTGGCTATATCAACCACATGGGTGGTGTAAAGTTCGATATCGTGTGACAATTTTGGTCAACCTACTATGGCAATGTGTGTGTCGAAAGAGACATATTTGGTTATCAGCAACTTACCTACCAGGTAAGCAAAATACAGTGGCAGACACCAGGTCACACAAATTTAACAATAACGTCGAATGGATGTTAAATCCCAAAGTATTTGCTGAAATTACAAAGCAATATGGCACACCTGATATCGATCTATTTTGCATCCAGGCTGAATCACCGGGTACCAATGTATGTCGCTTGGGAACCAGACCATGAGGCAGCAGCAGTTGATGCATTCACGCTGCATTGGGGGAAAATGTTCCTTTATGCTTTTCCTCCCTTCTGCCTCATCAGTCGGGTATTACGCAAGATTCAATTGGATTCCGCTTCAGGAATCTCGATAATACCCGAATGGCCTACACAGCCATGGTTCCCAGTGGCCCTCGACATGGCTGTCGAAACACCGTTGGAATTCCCCAGCAGTCCAGAATTATTAATCCACCCAGTGTCAGGCATTAGCCACCCGTGCCATGACAGAGTCAATCTCCTGGCTTGCAGATTCTAAAAAGACCTCTACTGGGCCTGGGACTGTCTGAGGACGCCATCAACATGATGACCGCATCCCACCGGGAGTCCACCAGGAGACAATACCTGACCAACATAAGAAAATGGGAACGGTATTGCTCCAAAACAGGAACTACCTACTCAACAGCTACAGCCACCAGTGTTGTGGAGTTCCTGGTTGGATTACATCGGGAAGGTCTCAGCTACAGCGCCATCAATACAGCCAGGAGTACTTTGTCAGCTTATTTGGTTCCAGCTGCAGGACAACTGGCTTTGGGGTCCCATCCACTAGTGGTCAAAATCATGAGGGGCATTTTTAACACTAATTCCCCCTGACCAAGGTACGCTCAGATCTGGGATGTCAGCATTGTGTTGACGTACCTTAGGGGATAGCCACCACCCAGGTCACTCACGCTGGAACAACTTACTCTGAAATCAGTCATGCTCATGGTACTAATGTCAGCTCAAAGGGTACAGTCCCTCCACCTTCTGAGGCTGGACAGCATGACAGAGTCATTTGACTGTTTCACATTCCATATTCAGGGACTGGTCAAACAAACTAGACCAGGTACCACGCCTCCAGTAACGGAGTTCCGGGCATATTCATCTGACCCACGGCTGTGTGCCAAGACCCATCTCGCAAATTACATAGACACAACATACAACTTAAGAGGGAGAGAAAAAGCCTTATGGATAAGCCACAAGAAGCCTCATGGTCAGGTGACGAGCCAAACCATTTCAAGGTGGCTCAAGCAGGTGCTTAAGTCTGCGGCAGTCAATACTAATGTTTAAAAATCTCACTCCACCAGGGCTGCAACTACGTCGGCGGCTAGGCGCATGGACGTGCCTATAGACCATATTCTGGCCAGAGCAGGATGGTCCTCGGAAAGAACTGTCCAAAGGTTTTATAATAAGCCTCTGGCGGAACCTGCTACATTTGTAGACAGAATTTTATAGTCGGCAGATAATATTTAATTTAAGCCCAATAAAATAGTTAGATTAAATGAGAACTTACCAGTTCGAAGTGTGATCTGTATTTTATGAGGAGTTAGGATGAGAGATTACGTGCCCTCTGCTCCCACTCTCTATTATACAGATCAACTGGTAATTAAGTTCTCATTTTTTCTTTACTATATTTATTTCAATTGTTGTGTTTATTCTGGGAATCCACACCGCTGCTTTAAAGAATGTCGAGCATGCGTGCTGGACGGGGTCTTCACGTAATCCCTCATCGTAACTCCTCATAAAATACAGATCAAACTTCGAACTGGTAAGTTCTCATTTAATCTCACTATTTTATTGGCATGATAAGATATATTTGTGATATTGCCAAGAATAAAACACGACTTAGAATGCTATCGGCAGAAAGGTCCTGAAGGGTTGTTAGGCTTTCAGGATGGGAGCCAGTTAATCACTAACTCATTGAAACCATTCATCATGTTCTGCTGTAAACGAATGTAACAAGTAAGGACACATCTCACTGACGATGGAAACTCTATTATAGCCGCCCTAAATAAAGTATACACTATATGCTGCTGCAGTATAGCTGTAGCAGAACTGTTACATTTGTACGGTGCTACGGCAGGATGAGATACCTAAACGGTAGCTCTAAATTTTAAAACCATATAACCATATAACCATATAACCATATAACAATTACAGCACGGAAACAGGCCCTCTCGGCCCTTCCAGTCCGTGCCGACCATTTGTTTTCCCCTAGTCCCATCTACCTGCACTCAGACCGTACCCCTCCATTCCCTTCACGTCCATATACCTATCCACTTTACTTTTAAATGTTAAAATCGATCCTGCCTCCACCACTTCTGCTGGAAGCTCATTCCACACAGCCACCACCCTCTGAGTAAAGAAGTTCCCCCTCACGTTACCCCTAAACTTCTGTCCCTTAATTCTCATGTCACTGAAGGCCTCTAGTTCGAAATCTTCCCTACCCTCAATGGAAAAAACCTATCCACGTCAACTCTGTCTATCCCTTTCATCATTTTAAAGACCTCAATCAAGTCTCCCCTTAACCTTGTGCGCTCCAAAATAATAACTAACCTAACTTGTTCAACTAAAAAAACCTTTCTCTGTAACATAGTTGCTGGAACCCTGGCAACATTCTAGTAAATCTCCTCTGTACTCTCTCTATTTTGTTGACATCCATCCTATAATTAGGCGACGAAAATTGTACACCATACTCCAGAATTGGTCTTACCAATGCCTTGTACAATTTTAACATTACTTACCTACTCCTATATTCAATGCTCTGATTGATAAAGGCCAGCACACCCTATCTACATGCGATTCAACCTTCAGGGAACTATGCACAGTTATTCCTAGATCCCTCTGTTCCACAGCATTCCTCAATTCCCTACCATTTACCATGTACGTCCTATTTTGATTTGTCCTGTCAAGATGTAGCACTTCACACTTAACAGTATTAAACTCCATCTTCCACCTTTCAGCCCACTTTTCCAAATGGCCCAAATCTCTCTGTAGACTTTGAAAATCTACTTCATTATCCACAACTCCACCTATCTTAGTATCATCTGCATACTTACTTATCCAATTTTCCATCCCATCATCCAGATCATTGATGTACATGACAAACAACAGTGGACCCAACACAGATCCCTGAGGCACCCCACTGGTCACCACTTCGGCTTCCAACCTGACAAACAGCCATCCACCATTACTCTCTGACATCTCCCATTCAGCCACTGTTGAATCCATCTTGCTACTCCGCCATTAAAACCCAAAGATTGAACCTTCTTAACCAACCTTCCATGGGGGCCCTTGTCAAGGGCCTTACTGAAATCCATATAGACAACATCCACTGCTTTACCCTCATCAATTTCCCTAGTTACCGCTTCAAAAAATTCAAGAAGGTTTGTCAAACATGACCTTCCAGGCACAAATCTATGTTGACTGTTCCTGATCAGACCCTGTTTATCCAGATGCTTATATATATTATCACTAAGTATCCTTTCCATTAATTTGCCCACCACTGACGTCAAACTAATAGGTCTATAATTGCTAGGTTTATTCTTTGAACCCTTTTTAAACAATGGAACAACATGCGCAGTACGCCAATCCTCCGGCACTATTCCCGTTTCTAATGACATATCAAATAGTTCTGTCATAGCTCCTGCTATTTCTACACCAACTTCCCTCAATGTCCTAGGCAATATCCTGTCAGGACCTGGAGACTTATCCACTTTTATATTGTTCAAAAGTGTCAGTACGTCCTCCTCTTTGAATCTCATAGTTTCCATAGCTACTCTACAATTTTTCCCTTACCTCACAGAGTTCAATATCCTTCTCCTTGGTGAATACCGAAGGAAGGAAATTGTTCAATATCTCCCCCATCTCTTTTGGCTCTGCAGATAGCTGTCCATTCTGGTTCTCTAATGGTCCAATTTTATCCCTCGTTATCCTTTTGCTATTATTATAGCTGTAGAACCCCTTTGGATTTACGTGCACCTTTCTTGCCAAAGCAACCTCATATCTTCTTTTAGCCTTCCTAATTTCTTTCTTAAGATTCTTTTTACATTCTTTATACTCCTCTAGGACCTCATTTACTCCATGCCTCCTATAATTATTGTAGATAATTTTTCGAAACAAGTGTCCAATTTCCCTTGAAAACCATGGCTCTTTCCAATTTTTACTATTTCCTTTCAACCTAACAGGGACATAAAGATTCTGTACTCTTACAATTTCCCCTTTAAATGTCCGCTATTACTCTTCCACATCCTTCCCATGAAACAAAGTGTCCCAATTCACTCCTTTAAAATCCTTACGCATTCCCTCAAAGTTAGCCTTTCTCCAATCAAAAATTTCCACCCTAGGTCCAGTTCTGACTCTCTCCATAATTATATTGAAACTAATGGTATTGTGATCACTGGTACCGAAGTGCTCACCAAAACATACCTCCGTCACCTGACCTGCCTCATTTCCTAACAGGAGGTCCAGCACTGCCCCTTCTCTGGTCGATACCTCTATGTACTGCTGCAAAAAACTATCCTGCACACATTTTACAAACTCCATCCAGCCCATTTACAGAATGTGTTTCCCAGTCCATTTTTGGAAAATTGAAATCTCCCACAATCACTACCTTGTGCTTACTACTAATATCTGCTATCTCCTTACATATTTGCTCTTCCAATTCTCGCTCCCCATTTGGCGGTCTATAGTACACCCCTAAAAGTGTTTCTACACCGTTCCCACTTCTCAGTTCCACCCAAATAGCCTCCCTAGACGAGCCCTCTAATCTATCCTGCCAAAGCACTGCTGTAATATCTTCTCTGACAAGCAATGCAACACCTCCCCCTCTGGTCCCTCCAATTCTATCACCTGCCGCTGGAAATATCCTGCAGTAAAAGTAGATATGGCTGCTAGCAGCCGCAATTTATGAATGGCAGCTCCATACGGAGTCCCACGCTGTCTCCAACTGTGGCTGCCTGTTCCCGTATGGAGCTCTCATGCCGGCAACTGTAACACTTAACCTAGCCGGCTTTCCGCATTTGGGCCGTCTGCTGCCATGCAGACTATAACGGCAACAGCCGCAATCCCAGCTCATAAGGAGCCTCTGCCGGTCTCCCATTTGGGCTGTCTGCTGTCTTACAGACTATAACGGCAACAGCCGTAATGAAGCCCTATAATTTCAACCGCCTGCTCCCGTTGGATAGCTCAAACTGCGGTGCAAACACTACTTATTCTAGCTCCAGTGGAGCTTCAACGCCGGCCCATACCCCCGGCCACCTCCATAGCTACTTTGGGCACGATATAGAGCCGCCCGAATAAAATGGACTTACCTTGCAGAGCAGTGCGAAAACTGCCCCGTCTCGCGGCATGCGCTAGACGTATTGACGCACCTGTAGGCTGGCGGGCTTCTTCACGTTGTCACTCACGTGAATTCGAAAGAAAATGGCATGTTGGCCTTTATAACAAGATGAGTCCAGTATAGGAGCAAAGAGCTCTTTCCGCAGTTGTACAGGGCCCTGGTGAGACCACACCGGGAGTATTGTGTGCAGTTTTGGTCCCCTATTTTGAGGAAGGACATTCTTGCTATTGATGGAGTGCAGCGTATGTTTACAAGGTTAGTTCCCGGGATGGCGGGACTGTCATATGTTGAGAGAATGGAGCGGCTGGGCTTGTACACTCTGGAGTGGATAGTATTGAAACATATAAGATTGTTATGGGTTTGAACACGCTAGAGGCCGGAAACATGTTCCTGATGTTGGGGGTGTCCAGAACCAGGGGCCACAGTTTAAGCATAAGGGGTCGGCAATTTAGAACGGAGGCGAGAAAACACATTTCTCACAGAGAGTGGTAAGTCTGTGGAATTCTCTGCTTCAGTGGTGGACGGTTCTCTGCATACTTTCAAGAGAGAGCTTGATCGGGCTCTTAAATATAGCGGAGTCAGGGGATATGGGAGAAGGTAGGAACGGGGTACTGATTGGGGATGATCAGCCACGATCACAGTGAATGGCGGTGCTGGCTCGAAGGGCCGAATGCCTTACTCCTACACCCGTTGCCTATTGTCTATTGCCCTCTCGCCATCCTGCATACCAGTCTGAGCCTGGACTGGCTGGCGCCATCCAAAACCTGTAAACTGTCAAGGGTTAAGCAATTCTGACAAGTGCATGATCCTCCATTCTATGGTGTCTTTAATTTGGCCAGAATTAACATGCAAAGAAACTCAATAAATAAACAAATATAGTGCAATAATAATAATAGTCTGTTCTAGTTCAGAGCTTATTTGTTGCCGAGTTTAATGGCCTGATGGCTGTGGGGAAGTAGCTATTCCTGAACCTGGACTTTACAGCTTTCATTCTCCTGATGGCAGGGGTGAGATGAGTGAGTGACGTTACCGTTTGGAAAACAGTTGGTGAAAGAAACACAGTTAACATTAAATCACAGCCACAAAACTCTGGAGGGAGATGGAATATCTCTCAAGGTCCCAGCACTCTGCAATTGGATCCTCGACTTCCTCATTCACAGAGCACAGTCAGTTCGTATTGGTGGAAATGTGTCAGCCTCGATAACACTCAGCACGGGAGCAGCTCAAGGCTGCGTGCTCAGCCCTGTGCTATACTCACTCTATAGTCATGACTGCGTAGCTGGTCCTAGTGCGAACTCCATCATCAAGTTCGCCGATGACACCACTGTTGTGGGACGTATCACTGATGGGGATGAGTCAGAGTACAGAAATGAGATCGACCGACTGACGAAATCGTGCCAGCACAATACACTGGCCCTCAACACCAGCAAAACCAAGGAACTGATTTGGACTTTGGAAGAGGGAGGATGGGAACCCACAGTCCCGTTGATGGTGGAAAAGGTCAAGAACTTCACATTCCTGGGCGTGCACATCTCTGAAGATCTTTCCTGGTCCCAGAACATTGATGCAATCATAAAGAAAGCACATCAGTGCCTCTACTTCTGGAGAAGATTACGGAGAGTCAGTATGTCATGGAGGACTCTCTCGAACTTCTACAGGTGCACAGTAGAGAGTATACTGACTGGTTGCATCGTGGCTTGGTTCGGCAACTTGAGCATCCGCGAGCGGACAATATAGTGACCACTGCCCAGTCCATCATTGGCTCTGACCTCCCGGCCATCGAGGGGATCTATCACAGTCGCTGCCGCAAAAAGGCTGGCAGCGTCATCAAGGACCCACACCATCCTGGCCACACACTCATCTCTCTGCTGCCATCAGGTAGAAGGTACAGGAGCCTGAAATCTGGAACATCCAGGTTCAGGAACAGATACTTCCGCACAGCCATCAGGCTATTAAACTCGCCATCAAACAAACTCTGAACAATTACAGCCTATTGCACTTTATCTGTTTATTTATTGTGTATATAAAGGGTCTGTGCTATATAGACACACTGAAGTGTTATGTTTACATATTCTGTTGTGCTGCTGCAAGCAAGAATGGCATTGTCCTATCTTGAGACTCTTGAGATCAGATTACATCCAAGGTTATGGAAGGACCGTTCAGAATCCTGATGACAGAGGGGAAGAAGATGTTCCTGAGTCTGGCGGTGCGCGCTTTCAAGCTTCTGTACTTTCTGCCGGACGGGAGTGGGGAGAAGAAGGAATGACCAGGGCAGGGCCAGGGACAAGTCTTTGATTATGTCGACTGCTTTCTCGCGACAGCGTGAAGTGTAGATGGAGTCGATGGTGGGGAGTGTTGTATGTCTGATGGACTGGGGTATATCTACAATGGTGGGGAGTGTGGTCTATATAGAGACATAGAAAATAGGACCAGGAGTAGGAAATCTGGCCCTTCGAGCCAGCACCGCCATTCACTGTGATCATGGCTGATCATCCACAATCAGTACCCCGAACCTGCCTTCTCCCCATGTCCCTTGCTATCACCAGCCCCTGGAGCTCTATCCAACTTAAATTCATCCAGTGAATTGGCTTAGGTGTACACTGTAGGTGTACAGAATCACCAGAGAGGGGGAATCGAGGATCAGACGACCAGGGTTTTAGGCGAAGGGGAGAAGATTTAAAGGGATCTAAGGGGCAACATTTCCACACAGAGGGTGGTGGGTGTATGGAACAAGCTGCCGGAGGAGGTAGTTGAGGCTGGGACTATACCAACGTTTAAGAAACACGTGAACAGGTACATGGATAGGACAGGTTTGGAGGGATATGGGCCATACGCGGACAGGTTGGACTAGTGTAGATGGGGCATGTTGGCCGCTGGCGCCCTGAAGAAGTGTCTCAACCCGATACGTCACCCATTCCTTCTGTCCAGTGATGCTGCCTGTACCGCTGAGTTACTCCAGCACTCTGTGTCTATCTTCGATGTAAACCAGCATCTGCAGTTCTTTCCCACACAGAACTCCCGCACGCAGACCATGGAACCTGGATTAGGGGTGAATTTTACAGAGACAGGGAGAGGGAGAGAGGGGCTAGAGAAATGGAGAGGGAGGGGGAGGAAGATTGTGTGCAGTTTTGGTCTTCTAATTTGAAGCAGGACATAGAAACATAGAAACATAGAAAATAGGTGTAGGAGTAGGCCATACGGCCTTCGAGCCAGCACCGCCATTCATTGTGATCATGGCTGATTGTCCCCAATCAATAACCCGTGCCTGCCTTCTCCCCATACCCCTTGACTCCACTAGCCCCTAGAGCTCTATCTAACTCTCTCTTAAATCCATCCAGTGATTTGGCCTCCAGATGTGGTCTCACCAGAGCCCTATACAACTGCAGAAGAACCTCTCTACTCCTGTACTGAAACCCTCTTGTTATGAAGGCCAACATTCCATTAGCTTTCTTCACTGCCTGCTGTACCTGCACGCCAACTTTCAGCGACCGGTGTACAAGGACACCCAGATCGCGCTGTACCTCCCCCTTACCTAACCTAACCCCATTGAGATAATAATATGCCCCCTTGATCTGCCACCAAAGTGGATAACCTCACATTTATCTATATTATACTGCATCTGCCACGCATCTGCCCACATCACTCAACCTGTCCAGGTCCCCCTGCAACCTCCTAACATCCTCTTGACAGTTCACACTGCCACCCAGCTTTCTGTCATCCTCAAACTTGCTAGTGTTGCTCCTAATTCCCTCTTCCAAATCATTAATATCTATGGTAAACAGTTGCTGCCCCAATACCGAGCCTTGCGGCACTCCACTCGCCACTGCCTGCCATTCTGAAAAGGACCCGTTCACTCCTACTCTTTGCTTCCTGTCTGCCAACCAATTTTCTATCCACGGCAACAACCTACCCCCAATACCATGTGCTCTAATTTAAGTCACCAGTCTCCCGTGCGGGACCTTATCAAAGGCTCTCCCCCCTCCAGCCCTAGACGACCTTGGCCAGAAGTAAATAAGGGCTGGGACGAGCCCAGCTGCCGCCGCTCGCCCAAGGCCGCCTGGACTGAGGAGCAGATAAGCTGGGATATATAGGATCCTAGCTCCGAGCAGCAGCATCCGCGCCCAGAGCACCGACACGACATGAAGACTCTCCTGCTGCTCGCCTTCCTCGGGCTCGCCGGTGAGTATACGCCCCTCTCTCTCCCCTCTCGCTCCCCTCTCTATCCCCTCATTCTCCCCTCACTCTCCCTCCCATGTCCCCTCTTTCTAGCCTTCCCACATCGCCTGCCTATCCACTCCACACCCCCACATGTCCCTAACTAACCCACTCCCTCCCCACTACCCCTCTAACCACCTCTAACCCCCCCTCTACCCCTCGCCACCCCCCCTCAACTCTCCACCTCTCTCTGCTCCTTCGCTCTACCCCTCCTTATCCCCCTCACTCTCTGCCCTCCCACCCACATCGCTCTGCTCCCTCCCCCTCGGTCCCTCCCTCTCTCTCTACCCGTGCTCTCTCGCCCCCTCTCTCCCATTCTTTCTCTCCCCTCATAACCTCTTCCCTCCACTCCCATCTACCCCTCACTCACCCCCTCACCCTCCTCCCACTCCCTCTCTTCCCATCTGTCCCCCCTCTCTCCTACTCCCCCTTCTTCCTCTATTTCCCCCTGTCCCTCTCCCCTTCTTCTCTCCCCGTCCCTCTGCCCCTCTCCAGCCCCACTCACTTCCCCCTCCCTCTCCCCCCATCTTGCACCTCACACTTCCCCTCTTTCCCCCTCCCCATCCATCTCTACTCCCCCTCCGCCATCCCTCTCCACCCTCCATCACCCCGCTCTCCCCCTCACCCCTCTCTCCCCAGCTCTCTCCCCCCCTCTCTCTCTCCCCTCCTTCCCCCTTCTCGCCACCCCCCCCTCCCTCTCCCCCTCTCTCCCCTTTCTCACTCCTCTCTCTCCCCCACCTCTCACCCCCCTCTCCTCCCTCTGCCTCCTCTATTCCCCTCTCATCTCTCTCCCTTTCCTCCCCCTCACCCCCTCTTTCTACACCCTTTTTCCTCAGTCCACCCTCCCTATCCCTTCTTTAATCTCTCTCTCTCTCTTCTCTCTCTCTCTCTCTCTCACTCTCTCTCTCTCCTCTCTCTCTCTCTCTCTGCGAGCGGTGGGAGCTGGCTCGTCCACTCGGTCCCCCGTCTCCCTATACCCCCCCTCAGTGTGGCCCCTCATCTGCTCTCACGTTCTCTCCTGCCTCTCTCCCTCTCTCTCTCTCTCTCACTCTCTCTCTCTCTCTCTCTCCTCTCCCCCCACTCACTCTCTCCTCTCTCCCTCTCTCTTTCGTAGGGCCAGCTCTCTATCTCGCCCCTCTCACCCCCTTTCTCCTTACCCCTCTCTCTTCCCACTCTCTCTCCCCCCTCTCACTCCCCCTTAGACGAGAAGAGAACTCTCATCCCTCTCCTCATCCAAACTTCCTCTCTCCCCCGTCTCTCACACTCATGTCCCCACTCTCCTCTCGTCCCCTCTCCCCCTCTGCCTCCCCCTCACCACTCTCTCTCCCCCCTCTCTCACACCCTCTTTCCACTCTCCAATTTCCCCCACTCTCTCCTTCTCTTTCCCTTCCATCCCCTTCTCTCCCTCCCTGTGTCCCTCCCCTATCTTTCTCTTCCCACTTCCCTCCCCCTATGTCCCCCCCTCTCCTCCCCCCATTCTCTCCCTTTCTCTCTCCCTTTCCCTCTCATCCCCACTCTCCCCCTCTCACCCCCACTCTCCCCCTCCCTCTCGCCCCTCTCACCCCCTTTCTCCCCTCTTTCTCCCCCATCTCTCTCCCCCTCTCCCTCTCTACCCTCTCTCCCCACTCTTTCCTCCTCTCCCCCCTTTCCTCCACCCTCTCATCCCCATCGCCTCCCTCCCTCCCGCCGCCCCTCTCCCTCCACCCTCTCTCCCCCTCTCTCCCCCTCTCTCCCCCTCTCTCCCTTCTCTCTCTCCCTCTAACCCTCTCTCTCCCCCTCTTTCTCTCCCCACTCTCTCTCTCTTCGCCCTCTCTCTCACCCTTTTTCTCACCCTCTCTTACCATCTAATCTCACCCTCTCCCTCTCCCTCCCACTCCCCATCTCTCTACCCCCCTCACCCCCCCCACTCCCCCTCTCTCTCTCCGCTCTTTCTCCCCTTCCCTCCCCCTCCTCCTCCCCCCCCTCTCTCTCCCCCTCTCACTCCACTCTCCTCCTCATTCCCTCCTCCCTTCTTCCTGCCCCTCCGACCTCCCCCCCCCCTGTCCTCCTCCCCCCTCCCCCTCATCCCCCCTCTCTCTCCCCCCTCTCTCTCTCGCTTTCTCTCTCCCCCTCTCACTCCACTCTCCCCCACTCTCTCCCCCTCTCTCATCCCCCTCTCCCCATCTCACTCATCCCCTCTCTCCCCCCCTCTCTCCCTCTCCACCCTTTCTCCCCTCTCTGTCCCTCTCTACCACCCCGCTCTCCGTCCCCTCTCACCTCTCTCCCCTTCCACCTTCACCCCCTCTGTCCTTCGCGCTCTCTCCTCTCTCACCTCTCTCTCTCGCCCTTCGCTCCTCTCCTCTCCTGCCCCCTCTCTCTATCCCGTATAACCCAATCTCCCTTCTCTTTCGGGGGGGTGTCTCCTCTCCCCCCTCTCTCACCACTGTCCACACTCTCACCCCCTCTCTGTCCCTCATAGAACATAGAACATAGACAATGGGTTTTGGCAGGAGGAGGCCATTGTTGGCCCTTCGCGGCCTTTTACCATTTCAATATGATCACGGCTGATCATCCAACTCAGTATCCTGCACCTGCCTTCTCTCCATATCCCCTGATCCCTTTAGCCACAAGGGCCACATCTAACTCCCTCTTAAATATAGCCAATGAACTGGCCTCAACTAGCTTATGTGGCAGAGAATTCCACAGATTCACCACTCTGTGTGAAAAATGTTTTCCTCATCTCGGAACTATCCCTTATCCTTAAACTGTGACCCCTTGTTCTGGACTTCCCCAACATCGGGATCAACTTCCTGCATCTAGCCTGTCCAAACCCTTAATAATTTTGTAAGTTTCTATAAGATCCCCCCTCAATCTACTAAATTCTAGCGAATCAAGACGAGTCTATCCAGTCTTTCGACATATGAAAGTCCTGCCATCACAGGAATCAGTCTGGTGAACTTTCTTTGTACTCCCTCAATGGCAAGAATGTCTATCCCCCTCCTTCTCGCCCCCCTTCTTCTCCCCCTCTCTCATCCTCCACCCCCTCCCATTTCTCCCTCCTCGCCCCCTCTCTCCCCCTTCTCACACCACTCTGCCCTCCCTCTCCCCCGACCCCCTTCCCTCTCCCCTTCCTGTCCCTTCTCTCCCTCCGGGTGTGTTCGCTCCCCCTCTCCTCTCCCCCAACTCTCTTCCCCTCCCTCCCCCACTCTCTGCCACTTTCCGTCACCCTCTCCATCCCAATCTCACCCCCCCTCCCTCTCTGCCCTTTGCCACCTCCCCCCTCCGCATCCGCAAAAGCCCTCTCTCCCCATTCCCACTCCCCATACTCTCTGCTTTTCTCCCCCTCACCTCCCTACACAACCCTCTCTCCCCCTCACTGTCCCCACTCTCCCCCTCTCTCTCCCCACTTTATACACCCCTCACATTCTCCCCCTTCTCTCCCCCTCCACTATCTCTTCCTCCCTCCCCCTCTCACTTCGCGCTCTCTCCCCCCCACCCTCCCCCTCTCTCACTCCAACGTCTCTCTCACCCTCTCTCTTTCCCTCACTCACCTTCTTTCTCTCCTCTCTCTACCCTACCCCTCTCTGCCCTCACTGTCCCCCCTCACACCCCATCTCTCTCTCCCCTCTCTGTTCCCCCTTTCCCCCGTCTGTCCTCTCACCCCCCTCTCTGTCTTCCCCCCTCTCCCACACTCTCCCTCCCCATCTCTCCCCCTTTCTCTCTCTCCCTTTCTCCCCCTCTCTCTGCCCCCACTCTCTGCCCCCACTATCTGCCCTTCTCTCTCCCATTCTCCACCCCCCCCCACTCTCCCCTCTCTCTCCACCTTCTCTCCCCGTCTCTCTCACTCTCTCACCCTCCCACTCAGACGCCCCCTCATCCTCTCACACCCCCTAACCACTCTACCTTCCCTCTCCCCCTCCCCCTCCCTCGCCCCTTCCCCCCCCTCCTCCCACTCCCCTCTCAGACCTCGCTCTCCCCTACCCCTCCCCGTCCCTCACCCTCACCCCCTCTGCCCCTGCCTCTCCCCCCTCTCTCTCCCCCATCATTCCACTCCTCCATTTCCCCCTCTCTCTCACTCTCTCTCCCCCTCTCTCCCACCGCCTCTCTCACCCGATCTTTCTCACTCCCCCTTCCCCCCTCTTCCCCTCCCTCGCCCCCCAACCCCTCTCCCCGTCTCTCTCCTTCTATCTCCCCCACTCTCCTCCCCTCTCCCTCTCCATCCTCTCTCTCTCCCCACCTCTCTCATTTCCCCTCTAGCTCGCCGCTTTCACACTGCCACCCTCCCGATCCACCCTATAGCCCCTTCACTCTCCCCATCTCCCCCATCTCTCTTCCGTTCTCTAACCCCCTTTCTCTCCCCTTCTCCCCCTCTCTCTCCCCACTCTCTCCTTGCCCCTCTCATCCTTCCTCTCCCTCTTCTACCCTCCTTCCTCTCCCCTTTTTCTCTCCCCCTCTCCCCCTCTCCATTCCCTCATTCTCCTCCCCCCTCTCATCCTCCCTCTCTCGTCTCCCCTCCTGCCTCCCCCCTTTCTCTCCCCCCTCTACCCCACCTTCTCCCGCCCTCCTCTCCAGCCTCCCTCACCCCCTCGCTCTCACCCGCTCCCTCCCCATCTCTCTCCTCCCTTTCTCCCCCTCTCTCCCCCCTTCCAACCCACTCCACTCTCTCTCCACACCCTATCTCCCCTCTCTTTCTCTCCCCCTTCTCTCCCCTCTCTTACCCTCCCTCTTCTCTCTCTCTCTCTCCCATTCTCTCGCTCATTCTCTCTCCCCCACTCTCCCCCCTCTCCCTTCTCTCTCCACCCACCTCTCCTGCCCTCTCTCAACCCCCTCACTCTCCCCGCTTTCACATTCCCCCTTCCCATGCCGCTATAGCCCTCTCCCCCTCTCTACCCTTCTACCCCTCTCTCATCTCTCCCCCCTCCTTCTCTCTCCCCCTTCTAACCCTCCCTCTCCAATCGCCCCCTCCCCCTCGCTCTCCTCCTCCCTCTCCACCTTCACTCCTTCTCTCTCCTCCATTTCCCCTTCCTCCTCATCCCACCCTCTCCACCTCTCCCCTCCATGTCCCCTTCTCTCTCACCACTCTTTATCCCCCGTCTCTCCCCCCTCTCCTGCTCCCCTCGTCTCCCACCTATACTCTCCTTTCCTCTCTCCCCCCCCCACTCTTTCCCCTTACCTCCCCCTCTGCTCCCTCCCCCCCTCTCTCACCCGCTCCCTGTCCTCCTCTCTCCCCTATTTCTTAATCTACCCCCCTTCTCTCCACCTCCCCCATCCTCCCCACTCTCTCTCTCTCCCCTATCTCTCTCCTTTTCTCCGCTCCTCTCTCCACACCTCCTCTCTCCCCCTTGAATCCACCCGTGTATCACCACCTCTCTCTCCATCTTTCTCTCTCTCCCCCACTCCCTATCCCCCAAAAACCCGTCTCTCCCTCTCCCCCTCACATCTCCCCACTTCTTTGCCTCTCCCACGCTCTCATCTCCTCCCCTCCCCTCTCACTCCCCTCTTCTTTCCTCCTCTCTCTCTCATCCCCTCTAGCCTACCATTCCACCCTCCCTTTCCAACCCTTTCACTCTTCTCTCTCTCCCCCCGCTCTCTCCCCCGCTCTCTTCTTCTTTCCCACACTTATCCCCTATCTCCACCTCTCTTTTTTACACTCTTTCCCCCACCCTCCGCCTCCTTCACCCCCCTCCCCCCTCTCACACTCCCCCCCTCCCTAACCCCCATTCTCTCCCCCTCTTCCCCACTCTCTCCCCTCTGTCCCCTCTCTCACCACTCACCCCCCTCTCTCCCCCCCACTCGCTATCCCCCTTGTGCTTTCCCAATATCCCCCTCCCCCCCTCTCTCCCCCCTCTGTCCCTCTCACCCCCTCTTTCCCCCTCTCTCCCCCCTCTCCCCCCTCTGTCCTTTCCCAATATCCCCCCTCTCCATCGATTTCATTCCACCCATTCTCCATCTCCCTCTCTCTCCTCTCTGTCCCACTAACACTCCTTCCCTGGTATATGATCATCTATCTATTCTCTCTCTCTCTCTATTCCTTCCTCCTCTCTCCCTTTTTCCACTATTTCTCTCTCTTTCCCCTCACTTCACCCCTCGCTCTTTCCTCTCTAACTCTCTTTTCACCTCTCTCTTCTCTCTCCCCTCTCTGCCCGCCACCTCTACCTCCCCTCTCTCCCTCTCACCACTTTTGCCCATTCTTTTCCCCTCTCTCCTCTCCCCCCCTTTCCCCCTCTCTCTCCCCCTCTCACTCCCCATCTCTCGCCCTCTCTTACTTCCCTCTCCCCTTCTCAGTTCCCCCTCTCTGTTCCCTTCCCTCTCCCTCTCTCACCTTCTCTTCTCCTCACCCTCCCCCTCTTTTCCCCAGCGACCTTATCTCTCTCTCTCCCGCCATCTCTTTCCCCTCTCCCCCATGTATGCCCCCTAATCCCCATCTCTCCTCCTCTTGCCGCTCTCTCCTTCCTCCCCCATCTCTTCCCCAATCTCTTCCACTATTTTCCTTTTCCCGGCTTCGCCATCCTTTCCTTCTATCACTCCCTTTCCTACCTCTCTCCCCTCCTCTCTCCCCCCTCTCCCCCCTCACCCCATCTCTCATTCCACCCCGCCCCCATTTTCCCCATCCCTCTCTCTTTCCCCATCCCCCCTCTCTCCTCCCTCAGTCTCTACCTCCTCTCTCCTCCTTCTCTCTCCGCCGTCTCCCCTCTACCCCCATCCACCACCTCTCTCCCATATCTCTACACCTCTCTCTCCCCAACACACCAGCCCCCCCTCTCCCCTCCCCCCTTTCTCTCCACCTTCTCTCTCCCCCTCTCTCTTTCCACCCCACCATTACCCTCTCTCTCCCCCAATTTCTTTCTCTCTCCACCGCCAATTTATCTCTCCCACCTACTCTCACTCCACCCTTCCTACCCGTCAATCCACCGCACTCTCTACCCTCATCTCTGCCTCCTCTCTCTCCCCTTCTCTCCCCCTCTATCACCCCTCTATCACCACTCTCTCCCTCTCTCCCATCCCTCCCCCCCAAATCCTCTCCCCATCTCTCATTCCACCCCTCCCTCCCACCACCTCTCTCCCATATCTCTATACCTCTCTCCTCCCCACACTCTCCCTCCACCCCTCTCCCCCCTTTCTCTCCCCTATCTCTCTCTCTCATCTCTCCCCCTCTCTCTCCCCCCCTTTCTCCCCCCTTTCTCTCCCCTATCTCTCTCTCTCTCTCCCCCTCTAAAAATGTGAGGTTTATCCACTTTGGTGGCAAAAACAGGAAAGCAGACTATTATTTAAATGGTGGCCGATTAGGAAAAGGGGAGATTGCAGCGAGACCTGGGTGTCATGGTACACCAGTCATTGAAGTAGGCATGCAGGTGCAGCAGGCAGTGAAAAAAGCGAATGGTTATGTTAGCTTTCATAGCAAAAGGATTTGAGTACAGGAGCAGGGAGTTTTTTCTACTTCAGTTGTACAGGGTCGTTGGTGAGACCACACCTGGAGTATTGCGTACAGTGTTTGGTCTCCAAATCCTAGGAAGGACAATATTTGCCATAGAGGAGTGCAGAGAAGGTTCACCAGACTGATTCCTGGGATGTCAGTACTGTCTTAGAAGAAAGACTGATAGACTCGGTTTTATATACTCTCTGGAATTTAGGAGATTGAGAGGGGATCTTATAGAAACTTACAAAATTCTTAAGGGGTTGGGACAGGCTAGATGCAGGAAGATTGTTCCCAGATGTTGGGGAAGTCCAGGACAAGGGGTCACAGCTTAAGGATAAGGGGGGAAATCCTTTAAGACCGAGATGAGAAAAACTTTTTCACACAGAGAGTGGGTGAGTCTCTGGCACTCTCTGCCACAGAGGTGTATTGAGGGCAGTTTCATTGGCTATATTAAGAGTGAGTTGGATGTGGCCCTTTTGGTCTAAGAGTGGATCAGAGGGTCTAAGTAGAGAAGGCAGGTTACGGGAATACTGAGTTGATGATCAGCCATGATCATATTTGAATGGCGTTGCAGGCTTGGAAAGGCTGAATGGTCCGCCCCCTGCACCTAATTTTCATTCTATGTTTCCTAAGTTTCTCTCCCCACACTCCTCTCACATAATCTCTGCCCTGCTCTCTCCTGCCCCCTGCTCTCTCTCTCCACCTCTCTCTGGCCCCCCACAGCCCTTCCCGCTCATCTCCCCCACTACCCATCTCTCTCCCAAGCTCTCTCCTCCCCCTCTCTTCCCCCTCCCTCCCAATCCTCTCTCTCCCCCTCTATGCCACCCCCTCCCTCACCCCTCTCTCCCTCTCTCTCTAGCCCCTTCACTCCCCTCTCCTCTCTCCCCTCCTCTTCCCCCTGTCCCTCTCCCTCCCCCCCCTCCCCCTCTCTACCACCCTCTCTTTCCCAACCCTTCACTCTTCCCCCCTCTCTCCCCCAGCTCGCTCCACCTCTCTTTTTACACTCTCTCACCTCCTTCCCACCACCCCCACAACCGCCTCCCTCATCCTCGTCCCCTCCCTCTCGTCCACCTCGCTAAAGCCCCATTATCCCACCCTCTACCCTCCGCTCTCTAAACACCTGTCCCTCTCCTCTCACACCCACACTCCCCCCTACCCCATCTCTCCCCCTGTGGCCCTCACCCAATATACCCCCTCTCCTATCTCCCCTGTGTCCCTCCATCTCTCCCCCCTTAACCCCCCTCTGTCCCTCTCCCTCCCCCTCTCTCCCTCCCCTTTCCCTCCCCAATGATCCCCCTTCTCCCTCCCTCTTCCCTCTCTCCCCCTCTCCAACCCTGCTCCCCCTCTCTACATCCCGTACTTGTCCCCTCCCATTTATCTCCCCTCTCCTCCCCTCTGACGCTCTCCTCCCCTTCTCTCTATCCCATTCCTCATCCCTCTCTCACCCTCTCTACCCCACTCTCTCTCCCCCACACACCCCCCCAACTCACGAGCTACGCCACCCCTAACACACACCCGCTCTGTCCATATCCTCTTCCCCCTCTCCTCTCTTCCCCTCTCCCCGCAATATCCCCCTCACTCTCTCCGCAATCCTCTCCCCCTCCTCCTCCTCTAAACTCTCCCTCTCTCTCCCCCTTTCATCTCCCCCCCCCTATCGCTCTCTGTCCCCCCTCGCCCCCCCTCTGTCTCCTCCTCTTCCCCCTCCTCTCTCTGCCCTCTCTCCCCCTCCCCCCAATACCCCCCTCTCTCCTCTTCCCACTCTCTTCCCTCAAGTCCCCTCTCTCCTCCCTTTCTCCCCCTCCCTCTCCCCCTCTCTCTCCCCCCTCTCTCTACCCTCACACGCCCGCTTCGTCCCCCCCCCTCTCGCCCCTTCCAGTCCCCCCCTCCTCTACCCCATTCTCATCCCACCCTCGTCCTCCCCCCTCTCTCATCCCTCCCCAATATCCCCTCCCTCTCTGCCTACACTCTCTCCCTCCCCCCACTCAACACCCCTCTCACTAGAACTCCCCCTCCCTTCCCCATTCTCTCCCCTCATCTTTCCCCCCCCTCTCTTCAATCTCTCCCTCCCCCAATATCCCCCCTCTCTCTCCACCCTCCTCCTCTCTCTTTCTCTACCCTCTCCCAATCTCCAAATCTCCCCACTCTCCCTCTCCTCTCCCTTCCTCTCCCTCCCCCCTTTTCTCTCCCCTCTCTCCCTACTGCAATCTCCCCTCTCCCCTATCTCTCTCCGCCATCCCTTTTCGCTCCCATCTTCCTCTCCCTCTCCTCTCTCCTCTCCCTCCGCTCCCCCGTCGCCCCTCTCACCTCTCCTCTCTCCCGTCCTCCCTCTCGTCCTAAACTCCATCTCCCCTTCTCTCCTCCACTCCCCCCTCTCGCTCCCCAATCTCCACCCCTCTACCTCTCCCTCTCTCACCTCTCCTTCTCTCTTCCTCTCTCCCCTTCTCCTCCCCCTCCACCCCCCCCCTCTCACACCTCCCTCATTCCTCCTAATCCTCCCCTTTCTCTCTATTTCTCCTCTCTCATCTCTAATCTCTCCCACTCTATCTCACTCTCTCTTACCATCTCTCCTCTCTCCCATCCCTCTCCCCAATCTCACCTCTCTCCACTCTCTCTCCTATATGCCCTCCTCCCTCTCTCCCTTTTCCCACTCTATCTCCCTTTCTCTCCCTCTCTCTCCATTGTGGGCCCCAGCCAACCTCATGCCTCTCTCACCCCGCCCACTGCCTGCAGACTATCTCTCTGCTATCTTCCTCACCTCCACTTTCCCACTCCTCCTCCTTTCCCTTCTCGAGTCTTATTTCCCCCATTCTCCAATCCCCCTCTCCTCTCCTCTCTGTCCCACTAACCTCCTTCCTGGTGTATGATGCATCTATCTATCTCTCTCTCTTCATTCTCTCTATTCATTCCTCCTCCTCTCTCCCTTTCCCTCCCCTCTATTTCTCTCTCTCATCCCTCCCCTCACTTTAACAACCCCTCGCTCTTCTTCCCACTCTCTAACTCTCTCGTCCACTTCTCTCTTTCTCCCTCTCTTGCCCGCCTCCTCTACCCACCTCTCCCCTCTCGTCCACTTTTTTGCCATCTCTCTCTCTCGCCCTTCTACACCATCCTTTCTCTCCCATCTCTTTCCCGCCTTCTCCATCTCTCCCGTCCTCGACCTCTCATTCCCCCTATGCTCTCTCCCCCTCCACGTCCCACCTTTTTCTCTTCCCTCTCTCCCCCCACTGCTCTCTCCCCTTCTTCTCTGAATTCTCCCTCACCCTTCCAAAACCCCCTCTTTCTCTCTCTCTCCTCCCCCTCTTCTCCCAACTCCCTCGCCCGCTCTCTCTACTCTCCCCTTCCCATCTCCCTCCCCACACCCCTCCCCATCGTCCCTCTCAATCTCTGTCTCCGACACTCTCTGTCTCCCCTTCACCCTCGTTAAGTCATCCCTTCTCTCTACCCAAATTCCCCTCTACCACACTCTCTTTTATCCCACTCTCCCTGTCTCCTCTCTCCCCTCTCCCCTCTCTCCCTCTCCCCCTCCCTCTCTCTCCTCTCTCTCTCTCCATCTCTCCTCCCCTCTCTTTCCACAGAAACATAGAAACATAGACAATAGGTGCAGGAGCAGGTCAATCGGGCCTTCGAGCCTGCACCACCATTCAATATGATCATGGCTGATCATCCAACTCAGTATCCCGTACCTGCCTTCTCTCCATACCCCCTGATCCCTTCAGCCACAAGGGCCACATCTAACTCCCTCTTAAATATAGCCAACGAAATGGCCTCAACTACCTTCTGTGGCAGAGAATTCCACAGACTCACCACTCTCTGTGTGAAAAATGATTTTCTCATCCCGGTCCTAAAAGACTTCCCCCTTATCCTTAAACTGTGACCCCTTGTCCTGGACATCCCCAACATCGGGAACAATCTTCCTGCATCTAGCCTGTCCAACCCTTTAATAATGTTGGTAAGTCTCTATGAGATCCCCCTCAATCATCAAAATTCCATGCGAGTACAAGCCCACTTCTATCCAGTCTTTGTTTTCATATGAAAGTCCTGGCATCCCATGGAATCAATCTGGTGAACCTCCCCACCTGTACTCCCTCTAAGGCAAGATGTCTTTCATCAATACGGAGAACAAAACTGTACGCAATACTCCAGGTGTGGCCTCACCAAGACCCTTACAACTGCAGTAGAACCAATACTATCTCCTCTATG
>JAVHYY010000516.1:52500-62636 GCA_035221665.1 Okamejei kenojei | reverse complement strand
ATAAGGATTGAAGAGGATTTTAGGGGGAGGATGAGGGGGGATAGGAATTTTGTTGGAGGAAGGGGGGGGTTTATATGTTTCACGCCATGGTAGGGATTTAAGATGTTTGAGTTGGAGAGTGGATTATGGTGGTCCGCGGGGGCACGCGATTGGGCCGCTATGTGCATTCTCGGGACCTTCTTGTAGTTTATTGCTATGTCGAAAAGCTGTATCTGCAGCATCCATACGCTCAGCCTGGTGGGGCAGAGTGAATCGGCTTGGTTCAGGATTGTCACCATGCCTGGGTGGTCGGTTTTCGACCGTATATCTGTTGCCGAAACAGAAGTTCTCTGAACTGGAGCAGGCGAACACCAACGCAAGCAGATCCTTCTCTCGTTCTGAGCGTACCACTGCTCGGTGTCCGTCCCATGGTGCGGGAGGCATAGTAGACAGGAAGCAGCGCTCCATGCAACAACTGAAGGCAGGCCGCACCCAGGCCGAACTTGGAAGCGCACAGGTTGAGGTGATGGGGCGACTCACGTCCCGAAGAACCACATACGTCGGAGCGTTTTAAATCAGTTGTTCGACTTGAGGCAGTCAAAAGGCCTCTGGTGTGTGGGAGCCCAGAATCCAGGCGATATCCTTTTTGTCAGAGGCCGCAGGGAGCACTCACTCACTGAGGTTTGGTAAAAACTTCCCAAGGTAGTTTACCATGCCCAAGAATCGTTGTAGACCTTGGCACGTCGGTGGGGCTGCCATTTCGGAGTTGCAGCTGCCTTCAAAGGTCGGGTTTTAGTCCGTCAGAGGTGAAAACATGTCAACGGAATGACCTCTGAGTAAACGAAACCACCTTTCTTGGGATTCACTTCAGTTCGCCTCTCGCGCCCATCCAGACGCGCGGAGGTCAGTCGTCTCGGCAATGTCCTTCCCCTTAAACCAGGATTATCATCTACATGATGGCACATGGCAGGGGGTCCCGAGAATATCTGCTCCAATCGTTCGCTGGAACATCTCGCTAGCGAATTGATGCTGTATGGCATTGCCAGGAACTTGAATCTGCCAAACGTGTGGCGAAGGTCACAGTCAGAAGACTCTTTGTCCAACGGGATCTGCTGTCTGCAAAACGAGTTTTTAGCGTCCTAGGACCGGTAATGGATGGTGGCATGCCCGACCTGAGCCGCCACATCCCCACAGACCGCAGGGTATGTGTCGCCTGATTGGCAAGGTTTAAGTCCTTCGGTTGATGCACACACGTATTTCGTTCTTGTCTTTCTTTATCGTGGCAAACCATGGTTGAGGAACTCCAATCGGTGGGGCTCGCTAACCGCTTCTTAGCACCCCCCTTTTCGACCCATGTTTGTTAACAGCGCCTGCGTCCCTGTCTTTCTTAGCGTGAGACACCCTGTGAGGTGCGCGGACCACGGGTGTATATCTGGTCAAATGGAAATATGGTATGTCAGTTATTTTCCCAGGTCATCATTGAAAAGGTCCTGGTATTCTGCAACTGGGTCAAAACGACAGTTGCACTTTGTGACCGTCGGTCGAAGAACACCAGGCCAAGATCTTGGCACGCACGGTTGCCCAGCAGGGTTACACAGTCAGATTCAAAACATAGAAAACCAGGTTTCTCGTGGCCTTTTGCAACACTCAAGTTAAATTGGCCCTCCCCGCCCCCAGGCCTTAGAATTTCTCCACCAATAGGCGTGCATGGTAGCATCGTCAGTAACCAGGGGCTCATTATTCCATTATCTTGTTAAAAAGATTCATTGACAAAACGTTTTGACCTTAGCAACTGTGTCTAACTTTGCAAGGAAGTTACATCATTGACAGTCACAGATTCGGAGGGATCCAGACGGTGGGACAGGTGCTGTAGGAGGTAAACACATGCGAGTCCTCAGGAGGATAATTGGATCTGCCATCATAGGATTCAACTATGTTGGCTGGAGTCCGTAACAGACATCAATTGTCTCAGCTTGTTTAGACTGTGTCTGAAATCTGTGCCTGTCTCCCACGGGAAGGGAATAGACGACAGCGGCAAGAAAGTGAATTTAGTTTTTTTTACAAAAGTAAACAGGCCTTGCCATAGGCGGGCACGTCGACTGTCTGGGTGCATGTAGTTACAGTTTGGGCACCTCTTTGGGCACTTCACCAGGACCTGGGTTGGCACGCGGCAGAAAAGCATTGTTTTCCATCCGTGGCTGTGGTCTCCTAAACCCGCCGCCACCAGGTTGACAGATTTAATGCCCGAGTCCCGGTGGTCGTCTGGCAGTAACAACGACCTCAGACAATCTGCAGGCATGCATGGCTTTTTCCAATGTTAAATCCTGATCCCTTAGAAGCTCACATCGCAGCTTCTGGTCACGCATGCCAGTTTACTAAAATGTCTCTAGTGAGCTGGTCTGTCATGTACCCCAAAACGCACTGCTGGCGGAGATGGCGCAAATCAGCAATAAAACATTCAACAGGTTCATCCGGGCAAAACTGTTTTTCTTGTAAAGAACCGTGCCCTCTCTAGAATGCGTTCGAGGGCAGGTCACAAATCTCCCTGACACAACTTACGTAGCAGGCAAGCGGGGTCCGCTGGCAGATTCTGCATGAGTAGTCACCACGTTTTGTTGTCGTCCCAGGGACCGCTGGAGCGTAGGTGAAAGTTCTGGCTCTCTTCATGGCATCAGGTCCGACAAAGTTCAGTAGGAGGGAAGCTTTAAGGGAGTCAGGATCAGCGCGATGTGCGACCGTTGACAAAGTGTGTAAAATCAAATTCAAACGTGGCCCAGCGCTCAGAGATGTCTGACATCAAGACAAGCAGCGCGGGCTTTTCTGCAAGAGGACGCCATGGTCAGAGAGATTAAGCACAAAAGCACAAATCAAAAAAAAGAAATAAAACCCGATAGACAGGAGACGCAAGTGTCCTTCCAGCTTCGACACCAATGTAAATAAGCAATTCACAAACTCTTAAAGTGTGCAACATCTTTAATGATAGCACGGGGTATTACATACATCTTCAAGCACTGGCTACATTCTTCTACTGAACTGTACCCAGGAAGGGGAAGGCGTTATAATTGATGTTAACTAAGCGGGGTTAATGGTACTGAGGTAACTATATTATTGGTTGCATATAAACCATCTACAGATAGTGAGTCAGTGTCAGTGAGAGACGGAAAGAGACGGAGAGACAGTGGGAGAGAAAGACACGGAGACAGAGAAGGAGAGAGAGAGGGAGAGACAAATATAGACAGAGAAAGGCACACACACACACACAGGGTGAGAGAGAGAAGAGGGTAGACAGAGACAGTGAGAGACAGAGAGAGAGAGGGGCAGGGTGAGAGAAAGGGAGACAGACAGAGAGAGACAAAGAGAGAGAGAGACTGACAGACAGACTGAGAGGGGGAGACTGAGGTAGAGAGAGACAGAGAGAGAGGGAGAGAAAGGGAGTGACAGAGAGAGGGGAGACTGAGGGAGAGAGAGACGGGGAGGTGACAGGGAGGTGACAGAGAGAGAGGGAGAGACAAACAGTGAGAGATAGAGAGAGGGAGAGAGAGACAGAGGGATAGAGAGAGAAAGACAGAGAGAGAGGGAGAGACAGAGAGAGAGGGGGAATGAGAGACAGATATAGAGAAACAGAGATAGACAGATACAATGACAGAGAGAGGGAGAAAGAAGAGAGAGACAGAAAGAGAGAGACATGGAGAGTGAGAGACAGAGAGAGGGGGGAAAGACAGAGAGGGAGAGAGAGACAGAGAGAGAGAGAAACAGAGACATAGGGAGAGACAGAGAGGGAGGAAAGAGACACACAGAGAGACAGTTAGAGAGAGAGACAGGCAGGGAGAGGGACAGAGATAGAGAGAGAGACAGAGAGAGAGAGAGAGAGAGAGGGAGGGAGACATATAGAGACACAGTGAGAGAGACAGAGAGGGAGGGAGACATATAGAGACAGTGAGAAAGGCAGATAGGGAGAGAGACAGAGAGGGAGAGAGAGAGAGAGACAGTGAGATGGAGAGAGGGAGAAAGAGAGAGAGTGACAGACAGAGAGAGAGAAAGACAGAGAGAGAGAGAGAGTGAGAGTGCTGGAGTAACTAAGCAAGTCAGGCAGCATCTGTGAGAAGATATACAAAAAGTGCTGGAGTAACTCAGCGGGTCAGGCAGCATCTGTGGAGAGAATGAATGGGTGACATTTTGGCTTGAGACCCTTAGTTTAGTTCAGAGATGCAGCGCGGAAACAGGTCTTTTGGCCCACGGAGTCCGCGCCGACCAGCTATCACCTCGTACGCTAACAATATCCTACGCCATTAGGGACAATTTAACAATTTTGCGGAGGCCCATTAATCTACAACCCTGAACATCTTTGAAATGTTGGACGAAACCGGAGCTCCCGGAGTAAAAACCCACGCAGGTCAAGGGAAGAACGTACAAACTCCACACAGACTATCAGAGAAGGGAGTGGCGGCGCTGCCCTGGCAGCAGCGGCTCGCCTGCAGTCCGTCTGTTTTTCTTTATATTTGTTGTTTTCTTGTCTTGTTTTTAGCGTTAGTTTGAGTTATTATGTAGTGTATGTGTGTGGGAGGGGTGGGAGAAACGTTCTTAGTCTCTTCCTTTTATGGGGACGAGACTTTTCTTGTCGTATCCCCCGTCTCCGTCTCCGTCTGCGCTGAGGCCTATCGTGGAGCTGGCGGCCTCCAACTTTAACTGCGACCGACCTGAGGCTCCGGAGACAGAGCCAGCCAGGACTTACCAGCGCAGGGCTGGCTGACTTCGGGGCTGCGACGGGTTCAGGCGTTCCGGCGGCACGACTCGGAGCTGTGGCGGCTTTCCCGTGGCGGCGGCGGCGACTTCGGAGGCCCGGCCGCTGGCCCAGTGGACGACATCGTCGGGAGCTCGCAGGTCACAGGTTGGTGACCTGTTTTTCCGGAGCTCCCGCGGCAACAGCTGCGTCCGCTGGACTGGAGGACGGCAGCTTCGGCAGCTCCGACCGCCCCGGGCCGCGGAGTTGAACCGGCGGGACTTATTTACATCACCCGGTGCAGTCACAACATTGGAGGCCTGGATCGCATCAGGGCAGAGGAAGAGAAAGAGGAAGAAGAGAAGAGACAAAGACAAGATTTTTGCCTTCCACCACAGTGAGGAGGTGTCTGGAGAACTCACTGTGGTAGATGTTAAATATGTGTTTATTGTGTGTTTTTTGTTATTTACTATATGTATGACTGCAGGCAACGAAATTTCGTTCATACCGCAAGGTCTGAATGACAATAAAGTTTTCCAAGTCCAAGTTCCAGACAGCACCTGTAGTCAGGATAGTACCCGGGTGTATAACGGTTTCCTCCGTGATAACCGCAGCCAATATATGCTAGTAATGTCCTGTTTGCCAGCTTGTTGACCCTCTGTGTTCCCCTCCTGCAGGGTTTAGGAGCCGTTGCTGTGGACAGAGAGACAGGGACGTGAGCGGCCAGGGTGCCGGTGAGCCACCCCCCCGCCCCATCTGCTCGGTGTGCGGGCTGAGCCTCGAGGGGCTGAGCTTCGGTGGAGGACCACATGTGGGGCACAACAAGGAGAAGGGTTATTAATGCGACGTGTGTGGCAAGACCTGTCAGTACTCGAGCCAGCTGGAGATCCACCAGCGGGTGCACACGGGAGAACGCCCCTTCAACTGCTTGGATTGTGGCAAGAGCTTCACCAGCTCCAGCAGCCTGCTAGAAACATAGAAACATAGAAATTAGGTGCAGGAGTAGGCCATTCAGCCCTTCGAGCCTGCACCGCCATTCAATATGATCATGGCTGATCATCCAACTCAGTATCCCGTACCTGCCTTCTCTCCATACCCTCTGATCCCCTTAGCCACAAGGGCCACATCCAACTCACTCTTAAATATAGCCAATGAACTGTCCTCAACTACCCTCTGTGGCAGAGAGTTCCAGAGACTCACCACTCTCTGTGTGAAAAAAGTCTTTCTCATCTCGGTCTTAAAGGATTTCCCCCCTTATCCTTAAGCTGTGACTCCTTGTCCTGGACTTCCCCAACATCGGGAACAATCTTCCTGCATCTAGCCTGTCCAACCCCTTAAGAATTTTGTAAGTTTCTATAAGATCCCCTCTTAATCTCCTAAATTCCAGAGAGTATAAACCGAGTCTATCCAGTCTTTCTTCATAAGACAGTCCTGACATCCCAGGAATCAGTCTGGTGAACCTTCTCTGCACTCCCTCTATGGCAATAATGTCCTTCGCTGCAGCACAAAAGTATGCACTCCAGCGAGAGGCCCTTCACCTGCTCCGACTGCGGCAAGGGCGTCAAGACGGTGCAACAACTGAACTTCCACCGGCAGGTGCACTCCGGCGAGAAGCCCTATGGCTGCTCCACCTGTGGCAAGAGCTTTGCCCAGTTGTCAGGGCTACGGCAGCACCGGTGGGTGCACAGCTGTGAGCGGCCCTTCACCTGCTCTGACTGCGGCAAAGGCTTCAAGTCGTCGCCAGAGCTGAAGCAGCACCGGTGGGTGCACAGCAGTGAGCGGCCCTACACCTGCTCTGACTGCGGCAAAGGCTTCAAGTCGTCGCCAGAGCTGAAGCAGCACTGGCGCACCCACATCGGCAAGCGCCCCTGCACCTGCGCCCAGTGCGGCAAGGGCTTCACCCGCTCAAGCGCCCTGCTGGAGCATCAGCGCGCCCACACCGGGGAGCACCCCTACACCTGCAGCTACTGCGGCAAGGGCTTCATCTGCTCCAGCAGCTTGCTGGAGCACCAGCGCACCCACACAAGGGAGCGGCCCTACACCTGCACCCAGTGTGGCAAGGGTTTCACCTCGTCCAGCACCCTGCGGGATCACCAGCGCATCCACACCGGCGAGCGACCCTACACCTGCATCCAGTGCGGCAAGGGCTTCACTCAGTCCACCAACCTGCTGAAGCACCAGCGCATCCACACCGGTGAGCAGCCCTTCACCTGCACCCAGTGCGGCAAGGGATTCACCCAGTCCAGCAGCCTGCTGGTGCACCGGCGCACACACACCGGCGAGCGCCCCTACACCTGCACCCAGTGCGGCAAGGGATTCACCCAGTCCAGCAGCCTGCTGTCCCACAAGCGCACCCACATCAGCGAACGCCCCTACACCTGCAGCCAGTGCGGCAAGGGCTTCACTCAGTCCACCAACCTGCTGAAGCACCAGCGCACCCACACCGGTGAGCGGCCCTTCACCTGCACCCAGTGCGGCAAGGGATTCACCCAGTCCAGCAGCCCGCTGGTGCACCGGCGCACCCACACCGGCGAGCGCCCCTACACCTGCACCCAGTGCGGCAAGGGATTCACACAGTCCAGCAGCCTGCTGTCCCACAAGCGCACCCACATCAGCGAGCGCCCCTACACCTGCACCCAGTGCGGCAAGCGATTCACCCAGTCCAGCAACCTGCTGTACCACCAGCGCACCCACACCGGCGAGCGCCCCTACACCTGCACCCAGTGCGGCAAGCGCTTCACCCAGTCCAGCAACCTGCTGGTGCACCAGCGTAACCACACTGGCGAGCGCCCCTACACCTGCGCCCAGTGCGGCAAGGGCTTCACCTGCTCCACCTATCTGCTGTCTCACCAGCGGGTGCACACCGGCGACCGTCCCGTCCCCAGCCCGGTGTGTGCAGAGCGCTTTGCCATGGCTTCCCAAGCCCTATCTCACCAGCGCGTGCACACCAGTGGCCAGCCCTATGACTGCCCGTACTGCGGTGAGGAGTTTGACAGCTCGCGGGGGTTGCGGCAACACCGGCGGGCCCACGCCGGCGAGCAGCTGCTCCCACTGTGACAAGACAGCATGGGGGCTGCGGGAGCACCAGCGGCTACATACCGGAGAGTGACCGTTTGTGTGCGCTGAGTGTGGCAAGGGTTTCACCGGCCAGCGCCCCTTCACCTGCCCGCTCCTCCAGCCTGCTGGCACACCGCCACGTGGATAGATAGGCACAGTTTAGGTAGACACAAAATGCTGGAAGGAATGGGTAACGTTTTAGGGTCTAGACCCACCTTCTGTGTCGACCCAAAACATCACCCATTGTTTGTCTCTGGAGATGCTGCCTGACCCGCTGAGTTACTCCAGCACTCTGTGAATGTCACCTATCAATGTTCTCCACAGATGTTGCCTGACCCACTGAGTTACTACAGCACATTGTGTGAGCCATAGAGTGATACAGTGTGGAAACAGGCCTTTGGCCCAACTTGCCCACACCGACCAACATGTCCCAGCTACACTAGTCCCACCTGCCAGTGTTTGGTCCATATCCCTCCAAACATGTCCTATCCATGTAACTGTCTAACTGATTCTTGGGATAGTCCCGGCCTTAACTGCCTCCTCTGACAGTTTGTTCCATACTCCCACCACCCTCTGTGTGAAAAGGTTACCCTCCGTTTCCTTTTAAATCTTTTCTCCTTCACCTTGACCCCATGTCCTCTGGTCCTCGATTCCCCCACTCTGGGCAAGAGATTCTGTCCATCTAACTAAATTGTGTTCAATGTAAGATTCCAGCATCTGCAGTATCTTGTGCCTTCCTCACATATATCCACCTATCACTTCTGAAGAAGGGACTCCAGCATTTTGTGTCCACCTATCACTTGCCAGGCTTTGTCCAGCCCCCATCTCTCTTTTCCAGCTTCCTCCCCCCACCCTCTCCACTCAGTCTGAAGAAGGGTCCGGACTCAAAACGTCGTCTGTCCATTCCCTCTAAAGCGGTGGAGGAACTCAGTGGGTCAGGCCGCATCTGTAGAGGGTAGGGAATCTAAGGCGACCACTCCCACCACTTTCCAGCTTTCTCCACCCCCCACACCAAGCAGTCTGAAGAAGGGTCCTGACCTAGAATGTTGCCTGTCCATGCTCTCCAGACGTGTAAGTTACTCCAGGAGATTGTGTCTCTCTTTGTAAACCGCCATCTGCTGTTCCTTCTTTACGTATGTGAAGAGGAAAACATTAGTTAAGACCAATGTTGGACTCTTGAAGATTGAAAAAGGTGAATTTATTATGGGGTCCAAGGAAATGCCAGATGAGTTGAACAGGTACTTTGGATCCCTCTTCACTAAGGAGGACATAAACAATCTTCCTGATGTACTAGTGGCCAGAGGATCTGGGGTGACGGAGGAACTGAAGGAAATCCACATTAGGCAGGAAATGGTGTTGGGTAGACTGATGGGACTGAAGACTGATAAATCCCCAGGGCCTGATGGTCTGCATCCCAGGGTACTTAAGGAAGTGGTTCTAGAAATCGTGGACGCATTGGTGATCATTTTCCGATGTTCCATAGATTCAGGATCAGTTGCTGTGGATTGGAGGGTAGCTAATGTTATCGCACTTTTTAAGAAAGGCGGGAGAGAGAAAACGGAATTATATACCAGTTAGCGTGACATCGGTGGTGGGGAAGATGCTGGAGTCAATTATAAAAGATGAAATAGCCGCATATTTGGATAGCAGTAACAGGATCGGTCCGCGTCAGCATGGATTTACAAAGGGGAAATCTTGCTTGACTAATCTTCTGGAATTTTTTGAGGATGTAACTAGGAAAATAGACAAGGGAGTGCCAGTGAATGTAGTGTACCAGGACTTTCAGAAAGCACTTGATAAGGTTCCACATGGGTGATTTGTGGTCAAATTTAGGGCACATGGTATTGGGGGCAGAGTGCTGACATGGATAGAAAATTGGTTGGCAGACAGGAAACAAAGTGTAGGGATTAACTGGTCCTTCAGAATGGCAGGCAGTGACTAGTAGGGTGCCACAAGGCTCGGTGCTGGGACCGCAGCTATTTTCCATATACATCAAAGAATAGATTTAAAAGTAACATTAGCAAATTTGCAGATGAGACAAAGTTGGGTGGCAGTGTGAACTGTGATGAGGATGCTATGAGAGTGCAGGATGACATGGACAGGTTGGGGGAGTGGGCAGATTCAGTTTATGTGGAGAAATGTGAGGTTATCCACTTTGGTAGCAGAAACAGGAAGGCAGATTATCTAAATGGTGTCAAGTTGGGAAATGCGGAGGTACAACGGGATCTGGGGGTTTGTGTTCATCAGTAACTGAAAGTAAGCAGGCAGGTACAGCAGGAAGTGAAGAAAGCGAATCGCCAGTCGGTCTTCATAACAAGAGCAGTTGAGTTTAGGAGCAAAGAGGTTTTTCTCCAGTTGTATCGAGCCCTAGTGAGACCAC
>JAVHYY010000516.1:0-47500 GCA_035221665.1 Okamejei kenojei | reverse complement strand
TTCCTCTTCTTCCGATATAGGTCGTCAAATACAGGTGTTCCTAGCGACCGCCCTTCTTCGGTGTTTAACAGGAAAAATCCCGGTTGTACCAGTCCAATAAAGCAAGTCCCGCTCCAATTTGTTGGCAACACCGAGTATGCCTTGTGTCCGCATGTCCATAACAGTCCTTCAGGGGCTGGTCCACTAGAGGTAACCTTGTTCCATATGTCTCGCAACACCGGGATTCCTTGATAAGGGTTGTTCCCGGTGCAGTTCCATAGTCTAGTCGATTCCATTCCATCAGTCTTCATCCAGATAGTGCCGTTTCTCCCGTCTTTTTTAGTTGGATACCATTTAGGCTCCTCTGGCCACCACACTCGGGACTGATTTGGCCACTGGGTGACGATGCGCTGGCAGGGGCTGCTGCCTACTAGGACGGCATCCCTTGCCCAGGGCCTAGCGATACACTCAGTCTCAACCGGAGTGTCTGTCAGGACCCATGCCTGGGGATCTCGGTCTTGTCCAATTGTCAGGTTCCACTCCATCAGGTCCCATACTTCAACAATGGATCCTCTCCACGGCCAACGTGAGCTCATCAGTGGTCCGCCACAGACCCAACAGTTAGTCACATTCAGGGTTCCATCTATTCGGAGGGCCAAGTCCACAAACAGGTTTTGCCCTCCTTCAGGAATCTCAATCTGCTTCTTTATTTCTTCATACATTGTCTGGTGCAATTGAGGCTGAGTAGGTGGGGGAGGGGGAAGGCTTGGAGACCACTACTTTCGTTACCCTTGTTATTACTTCCTCCTTCATTTTGCCCAATGTTCATCTTAAGGCATGGAAAGAGAGACCTAACTGTCCTGTCCTAGTCATACAAACCCATCTCTCCCCCTTTGGGCAGGTAACATACCCAAACCTTCCACATATCCCCTATTCTCTACCATATAATACTTCTTTCCCCCGTCCTCACAAATAGTTCTAGTCCTCAGGTTATAGCAAGCATCGTTCACATGGGAATTGAATGGTAAATGATCTGGTTGTCCAAATAACCATATAACCATATATAACCATATATAACCATATAACAATTACAGCACGGAAACAGGCCCTCTCGGCCCTTCCAGTCCGTGCCGACCATTTGTTTTCGCCTCGTCCCATCTACCTGCACTCAGCCCATACCCCTACATTCCCTTCCCGTCCATATACCTATCCACTTTACTTTTAAATGTTAAAATCGATCCGGCCTCCACCACTTCTGCGGGAAGCTCATTCCACACAGCCACCACCCTCTGAGTAAAGAAGTTCCCCCTCACGTTACCCCTAAACTTCTGTCCCTTAATTCTCATGTCATGCCCTCTTGTTTGAATCTTCCCTACCCTCAATGGGAAAAGCTTATCCACGTCAACTCTGTCTATCCCCAATTCCGGTGGCGCTATGGAGCCCTAGAGGATAGCGCCAGCCAGCTCCGTAAAAAATCGGAAAAAACGGGGTTTTAAAAGACTTACCGGCTGTCTGCTACACACTGCCTGCCGTTTCTATACCGACTGTGCCGAGTGACGTCATCAGCCGCGCGACTAACTATGTCGACGACACGGAGCCCTACCGACAAGAGTAAAACTCGTTCAACCCGACAGAGACCGGCAGAAGGCCGAGGTGAAGCCTCGGATTCGAGTAGGACCAGCTCCATGGAAGATGTTTCCAAGAAAACAGGCACAAAAGCGGAAGGTGAGGATTTGAAAACTTTTATATCTCAACAGATGGCTGTTTTAAAGCTAGAATTAAAAGAAGAAATGAAAGGTATAAAGGAAGAATTAAAGGAAGAAATATGTCAAATGAACAATCAGATGGATCAGATGAAAAATCAACTGAATGAATTTCAAAAAGAAACAATGTTAAAAATTGAAAAAAAGGTCAAGAAAGTATCGGAAGATTTGAAGAATGAACTCATTGAAATGCTTAATGATATGGAAAGTAACATGGAGAAAAAACTTGAAAAGGTTAAAAAAGACATTCAAAATAAGATTAATCCTATTGAGAATGTGCTGGAACAACAGGCGGCTGGCATGAAGAACCTTGAACAGATAGCGGAGGCAAGTACTGTGTCTACAGCAAAGCTGATAACAGAACATGAACGTCTAATGAATTTGCTGACTAAAACAACAGAGAAACAACAGCTAGAAGGCTATCAGAGAAGACAGAATCTGAGGATCGCAGGGATTCCTGAAGGTCGCGAGAAACACGAAGATCTTCGAGAATTCACTGCTAAACTACTCCAAAATGTTTTATCTCTGGATGAAATGCCTTTATTAGCTCGTGCTCATAGAGTCAGCAGACGTCAGACCAGTATAAATGCCCCCCCAAGACAAATGATCATAAAGCTACAATATGATTTTGTTCTGGAGGAGACTATGCGGAAAGCTGCGAGAAATAAGAATTTGACATTTGAAGGACAAAGGATCAGTATCTATCGAGATTACCTTCCAGAGGTTGCTAGAAAACGGAAGGCTTTTAATGAAGCCAAAAGCCTAATGAGGGGTGTAGAAAATCTGAGATACGGTTTGAATTACCCAGCCATTCTAAGAGTTACTTTTAACACAGTGGAGCATTTCTTTAATACCCCAGAAGCAGCCTTGGATTTCGCAAAGCAGTTCAAGCCTTGAAAAGTATCTACAAGCAAACATACTGACTTTTACTATTTTTAGAGACCCAACATGGAGTCTCAACACTATCAGCAGCCTTGGATTTCGCAAAGCAGTTCGAGTCTTGAAAAGTATCTACAAGCAAACATACTGACTTTTTCTACTTTTAGAGACCCAATACGGACACTCAACATTTGTGAGATTTCATATGATAATATGGGACTAGAAGTAATGGACAATGCCGTACGGAATGAAGAGGAAAAAACTGGATTGGAAGACGTTTTCTGGATACTGACAATTAGTCTTAACATATAACTAATATAAACAAATAACACACATACTAAAATCACAACGCGGTTTTATTATCACTATGATTATTATTAATCAAGATTGCTCACTTTTGCTAATTAATATCACTAATAATTAATAACTAATGTCTCGTTAATGAATGGAGTTAAATTTAGCTATGGATCTCATTTGGAGATCCTTTTTTTCTAATAATAATTTTTATTTTGTACTTTAAATTATATTCTTTATGTTTAATACTGCTTAGATTTCTAAGTTAATTTTAGATATAGATACCCTTATATGACGATTACCACCACTTTTTTCATTCCTTTAATATTATACCCCAGTTAAAATACATTGATGGAATAATAATTCCTCAAATCTAGGAGCTGGCCAAGTTAATAACAACAATGCCCGAAGTCCTTAGATGGATAGCCAAGTTAATATGGCTAACACAAACTACAAATACTTTATTTGTAGTTTTTTCCTTCTTTACACAAAATATTAATTTCTTTAACTATTCTTTACTATCCTTTTATATCTATTGTATTTTTCAGTTTGAATGGAGTTACACATTGGACCAATGGAGATATATTCGTGAGGTATATAAAAGAGATTTAAAATTCATCTATTCAGTGTTCGGGTGTAAGGTTAGGTCTACTGCGCTGACCCTTAGACTCTATTGCAGATTCCCACAAACTTAAAATGCAAGACTTAAAAAGAAATACGGGGAATGAGGGATTAACATTTTGCAGTTGGAACGTTAAAAGTATTAATGAACCAATAAAGAGAGGAAAAATATTGATACATTTAAAGGCAATTAAAGCTGATGTAATTTATATTCAAGAAACCCACTTAAAAAAAGACGCTGAAAACAGGTTGAAAGCTAAATGGATAGACAAAATATATCATTCTTCTTTTACGCATAAATCAAGAGGTGTAGCAATATTATTTCGTAAAGGTACTTTATTTAAGCATACATCAACTATATCTGATAAAGATGGTAGATACATTATTGTGATAGGGGAAATAAACACAGAAAAAATGATTTTCGTTAATATATATGGACCAAATTTTGATAGCCCTTTGTTTTTTAAGAAAGTACTTAACAATATTCCGGAATTAACACATTATAATTTGATAATTGGAGGAGATTTTAATTGTACATTAGACCCTTACTTAGACAGATCTTCAAAACAAAGAAAAACTAAATCACATTCTAGTGATTTATTAAATGCATATATTCAAACGACTCATATTAAAGATGTTTGGAGAATAGAAAACCCTACTGGTCGAGAATACTCTTTTTACTCACCAGTACATAAAACTTACTCAAGAATAGATTATTTTCTGGTAGATGCAAAGCTTATCTCACTTACTTACGAACCCAAATATCATAATATTATAATCTCAGATCATGCACCATTAACATTTTAAAATTAAAATAAATGGTAAAACAGAAAATTGTGGACAATGGAAACTTAATCCACAAATTTTAAAAAATAAAACCACTCAGGAATATATTATAACTCAAATTAAGATTGTTTTTGAAATAAATGATCAACCAGAAATATCTCGCTCTTTATTATGGGAAACATTTAAAGCATATCTTCGAGGAATTATGATTTCTTCACAAGCATTCCATAATAAAAAGATTCGGAAGGAACAACAGGACTTGGAAAGGGAGATTAAACAATTAAAATAAATGGTAAAACAGAAAATTGTGAATGCAACAAAACCAGATATAATAATACATAATAAAATTGTAGCATTGAAATATAAATTAAATAAAATATATACTGATCAAGTTTTAAAATTTTATCAACATACTAAACAATTACAGTTTGAATTTGGAGACAAAAATTATTAGCTCGACAATTAAGGAAAATTGAAGCTGAAAAAATTATACATAGGATTAAATCACAAAATGGTGATTTATTAATACAACCTAAAGATATTAATGAAAGATTTATGCAATATTATAAAAATCTATATACTGCTAAAGCGACAGTAAATAAAACAGAAATAGATGCCTTTTTAAAAATATGTAACTTATAAGGTTTGGATTTACAAAATAAAGAACTATTAAATGCTGATATTTCAATAAAAGAAATCCAAGAATCTATTAGATCATTAAAAAATGGTAAAACACCGGGACCGGATGGTATAGGCTCTGAATTTTATAAAATTTTTCATGATCATATGGTTCCATATTTGAAATAATTATATGAACAGATATATACACAACAGAAATTACCAGATACGCTGAACGAGTCTATTATAACACTTATACCTAAAATAAATAAAGACTTGGATGAACCAGGATCATATAGAGCAATAGCTCTATTAAATACGGATCAAAAGATTCTAAGAAAAATATTAGCACAAAGATTAAGTACAGTTGTCAATGAATTAATTCATCCCGATCAAACAGGATTTATATCTAAAAGATATTCCTCATATAATCTAAGACGGTTATTTAATATTATATATTCGAAAAGAAGTGATAAAAAAGATTTAGTAGTTATCTCGCTGGATGCAGAAAAAGCTTTTGACCAAATGGAATGGCCTTATCTATTTTCGGTGATGGAAGCTTTCAAGCTCGGTGAGAAGTTTACTACTTGGATTAAATTGTTATATGCAAACCCAACAGCTAGAATAACAACAAACCGTATGTTATCTACTAAATTTAGTTTATCTCGAGGTTGTAGACAAGGCTGTCCTCTATCACCTTTATTGTTCGCGCTAGCAATAGAACCTCTCGCCCAAAGGGTGAGATTACATCCGGAAATACATGGATATGATACTAAAGATACTAAGAATAAAATCTCCTTATATGCGGACGATGTATTACTTTATATCACTGAAACCGGAAATAAGTATCCGAAATTTGTTAAAACTAATAACGGAATTTGGATTAATCTCAGGATACAGTATCAATTGGAATAAAAGTGAACTTATGCCAATAACGATGAATAATTTACAGATATTACAACAATTTCCTTTCAAGATAACAAATGAAAATATTAAATATCTTGGCATTTTCGTTACAAAAAGATTTGATTCTTTATTTAAATCTAACTTCCCGTTATTACTGAACAAATTAAATAAGAATATTTTATACTGGAAAAGTTTACCTATTTCAATGTTAGGTAAAATCAACGCGATAAAAATGATTTTTCTCCCACAATTATTATATTTATTTCAATTAATCCCGATATATCTCCCTAAATTTTTTTTAAAAAATTAGACTTCCTAGTTACTAACTTTATTTGGGATTATAAGAACCACAGAATAAATAAAAAACACTTATGTAAAGCTAAAATAAATGGGGGATTAGCATTACCAAATTTTATGTTTTATTACTGGGCAGTTAATATCAAAAATATGAATTTTTGGCTAGAAGAAATAGATAACAAACCAAACTGGTTAAAAATGGAAAAAGAAGATTGTTCTCCATTTGAAATTAGTTTCTATAATATTTGCTAATACTAACGTGACTAAGAAAATTTATAGTGAAAACCCGATAATAGAAAACGGAATCCGCATTTGGAAACAAATAAAGAAAACATTAAAATTAAAATCTATACCGTTAGGTCTTACATTGCCAATAATTTTACGTTTAAACCTTCAACGATGGATAACGGCTTTTTTACAATGGAAAAATAAAGGAATTTTAAACATAGGGGATCTTTATAAGGAAAGCTCTTTTCTTTCATTTCAAGAGTTACAACAAACTTATGGACTACAAAACAATGAATATTTTAGATATTTACAAATCAGAAACTATATCTCTGCAAATACACAAGAACTTAGAAATAGAAAGACTGAAATTTTAGATGAATGCTTGAATAAACATCCAAATACAGAAAAAATGATATCATATATTTATAATATTTTATTGGAAAGTGATATCCCATCAACGGAAACACATAGACAGATTTGGGAAAATGAATTAGGTCAAATAATAAGCTCAGAAATATGGGACGAAAGCTTACAACACATACATCATTGTTCGTTAAATGCTAAACATGTTCTTACACAGTTTAAAATTCTACATAGACTACATTATTCCAAATCTAAATACATAATATATTTCCAAAATTATCGCCTATATGTGATAAATGTCAAATCTCAGAAGCAAATTTGTCACATTCATTCACTAATTGTATAAAGATTGTAGAATATTGGAACGAAATATTTAAGATAATTTCGAATGTTATTAATATTACTATGATTTCTGATCCAAAGTTAATAATACTTGGAATACTTGAAACGGACCAACTAATTACAATGAACCAAAGAATTTTTATCGACTATTCTCTAATAATTGGGAAAAAAATAATACTAAAATTTTGGAAAGGCCCTGCATCCCCAACAATTAAAATGTGGAATACAGAAATGTCGGAGACACTTCATTTGGAGAGATTGAGGCTTGTCCTTATGGATAGGTTAGATCTCTTCAGAGAGATTTGGTCTCCATATATTAAATATTTACAGGGTCATAATGGTTCGGCGCGAGGACTTGACTGAGGCCTGAATATCTGAATGGATAAAGAAACATATATAATAAATCATGAATATATCTCCAAGGACGAATTAATGAATAATATTTCAATCTCCATCAAACTTTCAACACTTTCTTTTCTATTTTCTATTCTTTATTTTTTCTATCCTTAATTAGAAAAAAAGTATAGAAATACATTATATTAAATTTTTAATATTAATGCGAATATAGATATAATTACTTGTATGAAAATATTATTGATGTCCTGTATTTTTAATTACATAAAATTGTGTAGTTTCAACTATATAATAATTTAGAAATATAAAGTCAATAATAATACAAACACTCTTATTATTATGAAAATATAATGAATATTATAGAAGTTCGGTTAATATTGTGTATTATACAATTATAACATGGGGGACTTGTATTTTGAAATCAGAGGAAATATGGATACTATGAGTAGTATGAGTATATTGCTAATACTAGGAAGATACTATACACACTCCCAATTATACAAAATAATTAACCTTGATATGTATAATTGATAATATTATAAATAATATAAACAGTATCAATTTATCATTAATATTATATATTTTTTATCGTTGTATAAGAGTGTACTTTGTAATTACTTTGTTTCTATAATAAAAAAAATTTTTAAATTTTTTTAAAAAAAAATCATATTTGAGACCAAACTTGGATTACAATACGCAATTCTGGTCTTCCAGCGATTGGAAGGAATACATGAAATTATAAATGGCGCAGGTCAGAATCAAAAAACTGTTACCGGGGCGGAAGAGTTTGAGATTTAAGTAGAGCAGGGACATGTTGGAACGTTTTCACCGGACAGTAGGAGATTGCTGGGTGACATTACAGAGGTATATTTCATCATCAGGGGCAAGGAAAAGGTAGACGGTTACTGTCGTTCTTCCAAGCCTGGGGAGTCTACAGATGGAAGACGCCAGAGTGGCGAGATTCAGAAGATACGGAGAGGCAACTCTTTTTACAAAGGCAGTTGTGGTGAGGTGCAATTAGCTGCAAGAGGAAGCTGAAGACATGGCTTCGATTACAATATATAAGAGACATTTAAACGAGTATATGGATAGAAGCGGTTGGAAGGCTGTGGAGCGATCGTGGGCAAGTTGGGCTAGATTGGTTGGACATTTTGCGTGACGTGGACTGCTGGTTCCGAAATATCTTGGTTGGTGATTTGACTATAACTCTATAAATAGCATCGTTATTGTGTGACTGTAAGATTCTCTGAGTATGTAGATAGTCACCCTCATTGTGTTTCAAAGACTGTCCACTTTTGCGTATCATTTGCAACCCACGTACGTTCGTTAAAAAGAACATGTTATTTAAAGAAAATAATACATTTATTAGTAACGGAAGCGAGCTGTTTGAGACTCCTGAACTATGATACACTGATCTATTCCTGGAGAATAATTCCAGGGTGTTGTGCAATATCGTGCTTTTGAATGATGGGGACATCCAGTGGACGGCATGTGAACTGCAAGCAAGCGCGGCCTCACAAACGTCTTGTAAACTGTAATATAACGTCCCATCATCTGCGCTCAATGCCGTAACTAGTGAAAGACACCGTGCCACAATATTCATGACCATCTTAACGTCCCGCGACTCGAAATTCAGAGATATATGACGTGAACTTCTCGATCTCCCTGCTCTACAGTACTCCGCAGGGTTGAACTGAGCATTGAGAAAGACCTGGCATGACTTACCAAAACAAAGCAAATCACAAATATACGAATTAAATGCCATACTGTATTTCATTGCCAACTTTCCCAGCTGATCAAACGCCCAATGTCATTCTTCAAATCCGTCTTGGCAATCTACCACCACGCTTGCATTAGTATTTATTTGTAAAGTTACTAATTATACCTTGCACCATCTCAATCAATACGTTGATACACATGGAACAAGAAAAATACAAATTAGGTGCAGGAGGAGACCATTCGGCCCTTCTAGCCAGCACCGCCATTCAATATGATCATGGCTGATCATCTAAAAACAGGACCCCGTTCCTGCTCTCTTCCAAAATCCCTTGATTCCGTTAGCCTAACAAGCTCTATCTAACTCTCTCTTGTAAACATTCAGTGAATTGGCCTCCACTGCCTTCAGTGGCAGAGAACATAGATTCACAACTCTCTGGATCAAATGTTTTTCTTCATCTCAGCCCCAAATAGCCTAACCCTGATTCTTAAACTGTTACCCTGGTTCTTGACTGTCTCAATATCGGGAATTGTTTTCTTGCATCTAGCTTGTCCAATCCCTTAAGAATTTTATATGTTTCTATAAGATCCCCTCTCATCGTTATAAATTCCAGTGATACAAGCCCAGTCTATACATTCATTCACCACATATCAGTCCCGCCTTGCCGGAAATAACCTGATGAACCTACGCTGCACTCCCTCAATAACAGGAATACCCTTCGTCTGATTAGGAGACCAAAACAACACACAATAAGCCAGGTGCGGTCTCGCTTTGGTCATGTACAACAGCAGTAGGACCTCCTTGCTCCTATACTCAAATTATCTTGCTGTGAAGGCCAACATGCCATTTGCTTTCTTCACTGCCTGCTGTACCTGCATGCTGACTTTCAGTGACTGATGTACAAGGCCACACAGGTCTCGTTGCACCTTCCCCTTGCCCAAATCTGACACAATTCAGATAATAATCTTCCCTCTTGTTCTTGCTACCATCGTGGTTAACCTCACGTTTTTCCACATTATACTTCATCTGCCACGCATCTTCCCACTCACCTAACCTATCCAAGTAACGCTGCAGCTTTCATGGAATACTCTGCGCAGCTCACACTGCCACCCAGCCATGTGTCATCCGCAAGCATGGAGATGTTACATTTAATTCCTTCTTCAAAATCGTTAATATATATTGTAAGTAAGTGGAGTCGCAGCACTGAGCCTTCCGGCAAGTCACTAGTCACTGCCTGCATTTTGGAAACAGCACTTCAACACCCCCTCCCATTCCGAATCCCACCTTTCTTTCCTGAGCCTCCTCCGTGGCCAGAGTGTCCCACCGCAAATTGGAGGAGCAATACCACATATTTCGCTTGGGCAGTTTACACCCCAGCGGTATGAACATGACTTCAGGCAGTCCTTGCTCTCTCCCTCATTCCCCTTCCCTTCCCAGCTCTCCAACAGCCTACTGTCTCCACCTCTTTTTTTTCCTTCCCGCCCACCCCTCACCCGCACATCAGTCTGGAGAAGGTTCTCGATCAGAAACGTCGCCTATTCCTTTGCTCCATGGATGCTGCCTCACCCGCTGAGTTTCTCCGGCATTTCTGTCTACCTTGGACATAGTGGCGCGCCTGCAAATGGGAAATCAGGAGAAGGGAAAACTAAGTAGAATTAGGGAGGGCCCTGCGTCTTTCCGAGAATGTTTCTACTTCTCTCTGTGTGTATTCATGTCTCATTCTGTGTTTTCCTGTTTGTGTCTGCTGGTGTTCACAGCTTAATGTGTGCTCCTGACGGTCCCTATGAAATAACTCCGACCGAGCGTGAGAAGAAACACAAATGAACACACACCCACCAACCCAGCTAAATAAACAATAAAATTACCAAACTGGAGTAAGTAGCATTAGTGAGCATTTGCATGTCCCACTTGGTCCATTCATTACATTCCCTGTGTTCCCACGTCCGGGCTCGCCTCAGCAATCCCAAAGTCAAGTCAAAGTCAAAAGTGTTTATTGTCATGTGTCCCTGACAGGACAATGACATTCCTTCTATGCACAGCACAACATAACATAGTAGGCCTTGACTACAATTATATACGCAAATACACACATGAATGAATACATTGATAAAGTGCAAATAACAGATGGAGGGGTATTAATGTTCAGAGTTTTGTCCGAGCCAAGTTTAATAGCCTGATGGCTGTGGGGAAGTAGCTATTCCTGAACCGGGTCGTTGCAGTCCTCTGGCTCCTGTACCTTCTACCCGAAGGTAGCAGGGAGATGAGTGTGTGGCCAGGTTGATGTGGGTCCTTGATGATGCTGCCAAACTTTTTGAGGCAGCGACTGTGATAGATCCCCTCGATGGAAGGAAGGTCAGAGCCGATGATGGGCCGGGCAGTGTTTAGTACATTTTGTAGTCTTTTCCTCTCCAGGGCGCTCAAGTTGCCGAACCAAGCCACGATGCAATCGGTCAGCAAGCTCTCTACTGTGTACCTGTAGAAGTTAGAGAGAGTCCTCCTTGACAGACCGACTCTCTGTAATCTTCTCAGGAAGTAGCGGTGCTGATGAGATTTCTTAATAATTGCATCTGTGTTCTCTGACCAGGAGAGATCTTCACAGATGTGCACGCCCAGGACTTTGAAGCTCTTGACCCCTTCAACCATCGACCCGTTGATATAAACAGGACTGTGGCTCCCCATCCTACTCCATCCAAAGTCCACAATCACTTCCTTGGTTTTGCTGGTGTTGAGGGCCAGGTTATTGTGCTGGCACCATATGGACAGCCGCTCGATCTCTATTCTATACTCTGACTCATCCCCATCAGTGATGCGTCCCACAACAGTGGTGTCGTCAGCGATCTTGATGATGGAGTTCGCACTATGACCGGCTACGCAGTCATGAGTATAGAGTGAGTACCGTAGTGGGCTGAGCACGCAGCCTTGAGGTGCTCCAGTGCTGATTGTTATCGAGTCTGACACATGTCCACCAATACGAACAGACTGTGGTCTGTGAATGAGGAAGTCGAGGATCCAATTGCAGAGGGATGCGCAGAGACCCAGTTCTGTGAGTTTGGTAACCAGCTTGGAGGGGATAATTGTGTTAAATGCCGACCTGTAATCGATGAATAACAGCTTGACATATGAGTTTTTGTTGTCCAAATGGTCCAGAGCGGAGTGGAGGGCCAGCGAGATCAAATCCACCGTTGATTTGTTGTGGCGGTAAGCGAACTACAGTGGGTCGAGGTTTCTGTCGAGGTAGGAGTTCATTTTCGCCATGATCAACCTCTCGAAGCACTTCATCACCACAGGCGTTAGTGCCACTGGTCGATAGACATTGCGGCACGTCACCTTGCTCTTCTTGGGCACCGGTATTCTTGATGCCCTTTTGAAGCAGGTGGGAACCTCAGACCTCAGAAGTGACAGGTTGAAAATGTCCGTAAAAACTCCAGCCAGTTGGTCCGCACAGGTTTTTAGAACACGACCAGGTATACCACCAGGTCCAGACGCTTTTCGAGGGTTCTCCCCTCTGAAGGATTTCCTGACGTCGGCCTCTGTGACTGTGACTGAAATACCATCACAGCGAATGGGGGCTCGGGAAGGCACATCGGTGTTCTCCCTATCAAAGCATGCGTGAAAAGCATTGAGCTCATCAGGGAGTGATGTATCGCCGACATCCGAGCTGCCTCCTGGTTTCGCCTTGTAGGAGGTGATTGCATTCAGCCCCGCCACAGCTGCCGAACATCTGTCTCATCCTCCAGCTTGGAGCAGAACTCCCTTTTGGCCTTTTTGATGGCCTTACCAAGGTCGTATCTGGACTTCGTGCAGACCACTGTTTCAATAGACATGAATGCCCAGTGTCTGGTCTTCAGAAGAGTGCGGATCTCACAGTTCATCCAAGGTTTCTGATTGGGAAACACTCGGAAGGTTTTGGTGGGGATGCAGTCCTCCACACATTTCGTAATGAATTCTGTAACGACGGTGGCATATTCATTCAAGTCCGTTGCCGAGTCCTTGAACATTGCCCAGTCTACAGACTCCAAACCGTCATGTAGTTGTTCCTCTGCCCCCCCCCCCCCCCCCACGACCAGCTCTGTACTGTCCTCACCTCTGGGGTGCGCTCTTTAATTGCTGCCTGTAGGCAGGGAGAAGCAGCACCGCGGTATGGTCGGATTTACCGAAGTGAGGGCGAGGGATAGAACGGTAGGCATTCTTGATGGTGGTGTAGCAGTGGTCGAGGGTGTTTGGTCCTCTGGTGCAGCAGGAGACATGTTGGTGGAAGTTGGGGAGTGATTTATTTATGTTTGCCTTATTGAAGTCCCCAGCAATGGTGGTAAAAGCCTCGGGGTAAGACGTCTGGTGTTTGTTGACCACGGCGTGCAGCTCCTCCAGTGCCAGACGGACGTCTGCCTGGGGTGGGATGTAGACCGCGGTCAGGATGATGGAGATGAATTCCATCGGAAGGTAGAAGGGACGGCACAATCCCGTACGTATTGTTCCCTATTACTCTGTCCCTCGGGCACATTTCGGGAAATCTGAACACCTAGCTGTGCTTCTGCTCCCTGCCGGCAAAGAACAATTGAAGCGGAAGGGTCCGATGAAGAGAGTTGTGAGAATCTGGTCAACGGACACGGATGATGCCTTACGCGACTGCTCTGAGTAAATGGACTGGAGCATATTCAGGGATTCTGCAGCTAACCTGAATGAGTACGCCACTGCAGTGACTGACTTCGTCAGTTGGTGAGTGGGCGACTGTGTACCGACGACGTCAATCTGAGTGTTCCCCAAACGGAAAACATGGAGCTCCACAAGTGAAGGCCAGGTCAGATGCATACAAGTCAAAAGATCCCGAGCAGCAAAAGAGAGCCCGATATAATCTCCGTGAAGCTATCAAGGATGCCAAGAGACAATACTTGCGTCCCAGTATAATCACTGGAACACACGGAGAACGTGGCCAGGTCTGAATAAGATAACTGGATAGAAAGAAAGTTCAGGCAACATCATTGGTATCAGCAGGACCTTACCTGATTAACTAAATGCTTTATATGCCCGTTTCGAGCAGAAGGCCAGCAGGACGGTGGCAGCGGACCCTTCAGATTCCAGTGTGCCTCTCCCCAGGGTGACAGTAGCAGAGGTTAGATCGGCCTTCCTGATGGAAACCCACGAAAGCAACTTGCCCAGGGGGTTCCTGACCATCTCCTTTGTAGTTCGGCGGACCATCTACCGGGAGTATTTTGGGACACATTTTATCTTCCCCTACTCCGTTCTCAGGTACTACCTGCTTCATGAAGACCGCCATCATCCCACTGCCGAAGAAAAGCAAGACCTCAAGCCTAAACATCTACCGTCCGGTGGCCTTGACATCCACCATAGTGAAATGTTTTGAGATGCTACTTATGGAACGCATTAAACCCAGTCTACCCAGCGGCCTCGATCCACTGCTGTTCGCGTACCGCCTCAAAAGGTCCACGGATGATGCCATCGCCCTAGCCCGACATTCATCCCATGAACACCAGGCTAAGAGAGTCACTGTGCTATACAGAGACTGCAGCTCCGCCTAAAATACCGTCATACCATACAAGCTTATCATCGAACTCGCGGGACTATTCTGCATTCTGTTCCTTCCTTTTTGCTCCATCTGATGCATTTGAGCTTGAACTGTTTGTATCTATGTGCGGTATATCTGATCTGAGTGAATAGAATGAAAGGCCAAACATTTCACTGTATCTCGGTGCATGTGGCATATATAGACCGAACCTGACCTAACAATTTGACATCAGTAACCACTATGATAAGAGCAGGAATGTTCGTACAATGCTGGAGACAAAGATAGGCGATGTGACACTGATGGTATTAATATGCAAGAGATAGCGATGAATAGTCGTTAAGCACAAATGAACTGCTGGAGAAAGCGAAGAGAAGGCGAGGACCAGAGGGCATAGGTAGGTTCAAGATAAATGGGAAATGATTTAATAGGAATCAGAGAGATAACTTTTTCAAACAGGGGGTTTATGGAACAAGCTACCAGTTGGGACTATCCCATCGTTTAAGAAACAGTTGGACAGGTGCATGGATAGGACAGGGTAGGAGAGTTATGGACAAAGTGCAGGCAAGTGGGACTATGGTAGCTGGAATATTGGTGGCCGATGTGTGCGAGATGGGCCGAAGGGTCTATTTCCACACTATCACTCTATGACTCTATTACTCTAGGAATGGGGACAGGAGGCAGAATACAGTAAAGTGCTGAAACTGAATTGTGGACGGTAGTAATGAAAGGGATATATGAAATACAAGAGGAAAGCATACGCGGAAGACTCAGAATACACCCGTGGAGTGATGAAAACATATCGAATATCAGAAGTGAGAGACCTCATAAATGCTCTGATATTGGCGAAACAAATGCTAATTTCGCAAAACACAAGCACACCTGCGTTAGTGTAGATTGCATCGTCATCGCACCTGAATATTGCTACAAATCAGTTCGCCGAACGTTTATTGCTCAACAGGAATAGCTAATAATGCCTCCTTACTGCTACTGTCGAGTTCGCAGTTACATTCCACACGTTGTGGCTGTAGAAATGCACCAGCTTCAACATATCTCAACTAACGTTTCTGATAGTTTGTTCCATATACCCAGCTCCCTCTGAGTGTAAAGATGTTCCATTCATGTTCCTTGTATATTTTGCCTCCTTATCTTAACCCTCTGATGGACCTTCAGTAATTATTCGACGGTAACACTGACTGCTCTCAAGACACTTCCAATGACTGCCCCAAGATCCTCCGTCCTATTGTTTTTATCCTCGATAAATACAGAGGAGAGATAGTCATTCAGGATCTTGTCCATCTCCTGTGGCTCCACACAGAGGTGACCGCTTTGATTCATGAGAGGTCCCACTCTCTCTAGTTACCCTTTTCCCCTTGGCCGCAGACTGTTATGCGTTGACGTTATATCTTTCAAGGAACACGATACGCGACTTGATCTCGGTGCAGAGACTGAAGTCGGGATTTATCCCTCGGAAAAAAATGGCCGCCAAAGGACCAACAGTTTATCGGGTCGTCTACACTGTGGAGTTTGGAACAAAGACAAGTGATTTTATTGACACAATAAATGTAGGCTTCTGCGAGGCCTTGATAGGATGGATATTAACCGAATGAACCGGTTGCTGGATAATTTAGTTAGATAAATGTTTCAGAATACGAATTAAGTGACTGAGATAAGATGGAATTTATCCAGAATTTATCCTGGCAAACATATCGGAATCCACTGTACCTCCTACCCAGAAAATAGTGATGCTCATGTACAAATATGGCTGGGCGAACATGTTTTTGGACAATAGGGAAATGAAGATAATGTAATGGGGTTTCAAATGATGGCGTCCGAGGTCTGTTCTGAAACTGCGCACCACGGGATATACGAATAGCTTATTACCCTCCGTTATCAGGCCTCAGAACAGTCCCTCCACAGTTCGGGTACTGTTCAATTTGCCTTAACTTCATTCCTTCTTCATCGTTGTTCATCAGTTTGTGAGACAACGCTCAATGCCACAATGGGTTAGAGGCTGTTGTGAGACAAAGCCCAATGCCGACATTTACCCGTCGGAAACCAGCACCCCTGCGTCGCTAATGTTTGACCTGTGGACCTCGGCACAATCAAATGATACGTTTTGCACATTGTACTAACTTTGCGTTTTTACAGAATTCGAATTCACCAACTGCACATGACCAGTTCTAAGGAGGACGGAATTATTCAATGTGGCCTGAGCAAACGATGTTCATCCTTACAAACACACGGACAATTTTGGTGACCGTAGAAATAAAAGGCAATATTCAGCATAACATCACGAACAATATTCTGTATTCTGTAGATTCTCCTTTGCTCTATCCGATGCATCTGCGTTTGAACTGCTTGTACCTATGCACCATCTATCCGATCTGAGTAGATAGGATGCAAAACAAAACGTTTCACTATTTTTCGATACATATCACAATAGTAAACGCTTGCCTAACCTTACCAATGCAAATCATCTGAGAAAAGTGATATTTATCATCAAAGCGGGAATGTTCGTAGAATGATGGCTACTAAGATTGTTCATGTGAAGCAGACGTGATCGATATGTCCCTGAATATGTCCCTCCCCCACTATAGATGAGGCTCGCACCAGGGTCTCCTCCATACCCCGCAACACTGCCCTCTCTCCCCATTTCCCCACTCGCAACAAGGGCAGAGTTCCCCTGGTCATCACCTTTCACCCCACCAGCCGGCAAATACAACACATAGTCCTACGCCAGTTTCGCCGCCTCCAACGTGACCCCTCCACTCGCCACATCTTCCCATCTCCCCCCCCCCCCCCCCCGTCTGCCTTCCGCAAAGACCGCTCCCTCCGCAACTCCCTTGTCAATTCTTCCCTTCCCCCCGCAATACCCCTTCCCCGGGCACTTTCCCTTGCAACCGCTACACTTGTCCCTTCGCCTCCCCCCTCCACTCCTTTCAGGCCCAATCAGTCCTTCCAGGTCCGACAGAGGTTCACCTGCACCTCCTCCAACCTCATCTACTGCATCCGCTGCTCCAGATGCCAGATGATCTATATCGGTGAGACCAAGCGGAGGCTTGGCGATCGTTTTGCCGAACACCTCCGCTCGGTCCGCAATAACCAACCCGACCTCCCGGTGGCTCAGCACTTCAACTCCCCCTCCCATTCCGTATCCGTCCTGGGCCTCCTCCATGGCCAGAATGAGCAACACCGCAAGTTGGAGGAATAGCACCTCACATTCCGCTTGGGGAGTCTACATTCTCTGGGCTTGAACATTAAATTCTCTCAATTCTGTTAACCCTTGCTGTCTCCTCCCCTTCCCAACTACCCTCAGCCCTCGGGCCCTGGCATTCCATCTCTCTCTATCTCTCTCTCCCACCCTAATCTCTCTAGCTTCTCATTTTCACACTACAAACAGCTTACAGTGGCTTGTTCCCTTTATCATCGATACTTTTTTGCATATCTTTCATTCATTGTTCTTTATCTCTCCACATTACCGTCTATATCTCTCGTTTCCCTGATCCCTGACCAGTCTGAAGAAGGTTCTCGACCCGAAACGTCGCCTATCTCCTTCGCTCCTTAGATGCTGCTGCACCCGCTGAGTTTCTCCAGCCTTTTGTGTACCCCTGATCGATATGTAAGATGGTTTGATTCCTGACCTGGGTAAAAGTGCATTTACCTTGTCTATTTTTCTCATGATTTTATACATAATCATAAGATCATCCCTCATCCTCCTGCACGCGAAGGAATAGTGTCCGCACCTCTCATTACAACACGACCCATTCAAGGAAAAAGTAGCGAACCCTGCCACAACTATTGACGGTGATACCACATGCGGGTCGTGTGTCACAGAGTCACATAGCAGGGAAACACGCCCAACAACGGTCTGTGTCAATAGTATCCAACTGCTAACTCCCATTTACTAGCACTTGGTCAGCGGAGTATTATGCCTTCGAACTATCTAATTTAGGGAATACGCCACTTACAGTAGCTTCAAATAGGTGCCGGGATAGAAGTCGAGATTCATCCCTCGGATGAACTGGTTGTCAAAGGACTAACAATCGATTAGCGTAGCTACGACATGTTGGCCGGTGTGGACACCTTTACACACTTATCACTCTATGACTCTAATTGATAAGATCCTTTAATCTGCAGTTTGGATCAATGCAAAGTTTATTTTTTTACACGGTAGGTTTCTACGAGGATCTTACATGATGGATCTTGAGAGAATTACACAATGGGTTTGTGTATCATTACGTTGTGATCAATGTTTCAGAATAACATTTCACCATGGAGTGACTGAGTTAGGTGAAAAGTATTCTCGAAAATATATCTGAGCCCACAATACCCTCTCTCCCAGATAGTAGCGATGCTCGTTTGATAAGTACACACAGGGTTGGAGCGAATATATTTGTGGAGAATCAAGAAATGAAGACTATTGATCTATAAGTGGAAATTAAGGTCACCTGTGTAATTGTGTGATTGAATGTAGGAACAGTCTCGAGTTTGGCATTGTGCATAGGGCCACGTGTGGCTGTGTCTGCTGGGGGAGGGGGTGGCGGTTATCTCCAAACTCTGGGATCTCGGAAACACATCCTTCCGCTGATACGGGATCCATAACGTCCTGGCCCGCAGTCCTCAATCAGTCAGGTTACGTGACAACAACTTCTTCACAATAACACTCACCGCCGCTGCCCCGCAAGGATTCATTCTCAGATCCCTAATATTCTCCGTTTACACTCGCGACTCAAGGCCGAGTACGGCCCCAATTCCGGCAACACCACTGTAGTGTGTCGGATCACAAAAATTATGATGCGCAGTCAATCAATCAGTTTTCTTCGTCACATGCACATAAAGTGCAAGTGAAATGAATTTGCCAGCAGCGGTACAATGAAAAAAGAACACACAGAAACACAATAAAAATGTAACACAAACATCCAGCACAGCATTCATCACTCTGGTGGAAGGCATAAACTTTGTCCTGTCATCCTCCACTTACCCCCGTGGCGTCCAGATCAGTGGACAAGGCAAAAAGTCCAGGTAAGTCCGGCACCGGTGCCTCCCCACCGGGGACCGCGGCTTTAGGTTGGTGCAGGCCGCAGGCCGGCGGGCGAAGATTTAAAGTCCCCGCCGCTCCGCAGCCAAAAGCACCGCACGGCCGGCGGTCAGAGCTCCCCTCCAGGGGTACCCGGCGAGGGACCCCGCTCCTGATGTTAAGTCCCCGCCGCGCCCGCGGTAGAAGTTGGCCGCGGCCGGCAGCTGGAGTTCTTCTCATCCCGGGCCCCCAATGAGGGATCGCAGGCCCAGGACGCCGTCCCGGCTGGAGCTCCCCAGACCCCGGCTTCAGGCTGCCGCGGGCCAGCGAACGGAGCGCTCCCCTCCGGCGAGCCTCGGCGTGGGCTCGCCCGCTCCGCGACGGAAGCGTCCTCGCTGAGCCCGCAGCTGAAGCCCCCGGGCACGTCTCCGGGAAAGGCCGCCCAATCCTCGATGGTAGGCCACGGAGGAGGCGACATGGAAAATGTCGCCTCTCCATGGAGCAGGCGACCGAGACGGTTTACCTCTTACCCCCCACACCACACCCCACAGAAGACACACAAAGAAACATCTAAAACATACATTTAAACAAACAAAAACAATAAAAGAGTTGACAAAATTAACGTGCTGCCGGCTTGCAGCGCCCCCTCCGACCGGCAATACAGGCGGGAGTGCGAGTACTGACTGAAATCGTGCCTTGCAAATACCCACTTCCCCGATGTTAACAAGACGAAAAGGCATAGCGGAGTACACGCGGCAAAACAGCATCAATGGTGCAGAAGTGGAAATTGTTGGGCTTCCAGTTGCCTGGCGTTATTATTACTGCGGATGTGTCCGGCACCAACCGCATACATCAGGTAGCCAAGAAGGCAAAAAGTTCGGACGAGATTAAGAGACCTTCCACAAACCTCTACGGATGGACCATTGAAAGCAGACTGTCGCGATGCATCGCAGCTTAGTTTTGGAAATATTCTGCCCGAGGCGGCCAGAAGTTGTAGAGATATTTTACATGTCCACAGTCCATCACATAGACCAGACCGCGCGCTGTTGATTCCATCTATACCACGCTGCCTCGCAAAAGCAACAACCATAATAAAAGCCGTGTCCCAACACGATCATTCCTTTCCACCCCTTCTCCCGTCCAGTAGAAAGTACAAGCGCTCGAAAGCGCACTACTACACATAGGGATAGTTTATTCTCTTCCATTATCAGGGTACTGTTCGAAACATCCCTACGCTGGTGGGTGTGTGTCCATGGAAAATATGCGCTATCATGCTGCGAACTATATTTTGCATTCTGTATCTCCCCCTTTGCTTTAACATGCGCCTCAATACACATGGCAATAATAAACCTAAACATGAAGCCTAAATCTTAATGGCCCTTGCAGCTTAATTGTTTACACCTTCACAAACCAAGACTCATAGTTAATAGAAGCATTGCATCATTAATCTTTCTTGCTGTGCACCTCGGCGCGGTTGAACACGAATTCTACATCAGATTCAGTGGTGGTTTTGCGTCTGCACACATCTCTAGTCCTCCAAATACAAAGGTGCAACTCCTGGGAGAACGGTAGACCGGAATTATGCAATGTGGCCTGAGCAACGATTGTTCATTGTTCCAAATATCCGTACAAATCAGGGTTTGGTTGAAATAAAGAACCACATTCAGCATGGTATTCTGTATCATGAACTATATTCTACATTCTGTATCTTCCCATTTACCCGATCTATTGCACTCGGTTTTACATTGATTGCTTTTGTGTCTGGAATATTTGAACCAAGTGAATAGCATGCAAAACAACTTTCCACTGCAGCTCGGTACGTGTGATAATAATCGAACTAACCTGACCAAATGACCCGTGAGATAGGAAATAACTCTGATCAGAGCGGCAATGTTCGTACTATGACGCTGACTAATATTGTAAACGAGACACATACAGTGATGATGTAATAGAGACGGTAATGAATAGCTGTTCACCACAAATGGACTGATGGACAAATACGAAGAGAATGTGAAGTGTGGGGACGGGTGTAAGAACACAATAAACATGCTGATAATTTACTGAGGACGTAGTAATTCTCCGGCATCTGAAATACAAAAGGAAGACAGGACCTACTCAGATGACAGAAGACATCGACGGAGAATGGGAACATTTGTAAAGTCGGAATTTAATGATTTCATCTAAACCCCGATATTAATGAAACGCATGCAGTGTGGCATCATTTATTAAAGTACAAGTCGGCGCAGCTAAAGATTATTCAATAATCAGTTCCTGCCCAACATTGATTGATCAACAGCTATCTATCTATTACTTACTACTGTTGAATTCGTTCCGATATTTCCAAACATTCTTGCTGCAGAAGTAATCAGCTAAGCAAGTAAGTAAGTTTATTGGCCACGTTTTCACATACAAGGAGTTTGCCTTTGTGCTCCGCCCACAAGTAACAACATGATATATAGTGACAGTTACGAATGACTCAGAAAACACTAAACATTAATAATAATACAACATTAATTATTAAAAACCATTGATCAAGCATGTGAACCAACAAAAGACCAGATCAAAGGGAGGCTACAGATTTTTGGTGTTGAGTAGAGTAACTACTCGTGGATAAAAATTGTTTTTATGCCTGGCTGCGGCAGCTTCGACAGTCCGGAGTCGCCTTCCAGAGTGAAGTGATTCATAGTGTTTGTGGCCAGGGTGAGAGCGGTCAGAGATGATCTTGCCCGCTCGCTTCCTGGCCCTTGCAGTGTACAGTTCATCAATGGAGGGAAGGTTGCAGCCAATAATCTTCTCTGCTGATCGGACGATTTGCTGCAGCCTCCAGGTATCGTGCTTGGTGGTTGACCCAAACCAGACCATGAAGGAGAAGGTGAAAACAGACTCTACGATGGCCGTGTAGAATTGGACTATCATTGCCTGTGGCAGATTGTGCTTCCTCAGCTGCCGTAGGAAGTACATCCTCTGTTGTGCCTTTTTGGCCGTTTAGCCCCCCGCTTCAGGTCCTTGAACTATATTTTGTTATGGCTTCCAAGTATTTAAAATACTCCACAGATGTGACTGTGGTGTTGTTGATGGTGGGTGGGGTGAGGGGAGGGGGAGCTCTCCTAAAGTCTACAATCAATTCTACCGTCTTAAAAGCATTGAGCTCTGGGTTGCTACGACGGCACCAGGACGCCAGTTGAGACACTTCCTGTCCGTTGGCAGATTCCTCCCCATCCTGGATCAGTCCAATGAGGTTGTGTCGTCCGCAAACTTGAGAAGCTTGACAAAGGTGTCTGTGCAGGTGCAGAGAGGGGTGTAGAGAGAGTAGAGGAGAGGACAGAGCACGCAGATGTTGGTGTAGAGAGAGTAGAGGAGAGGACAGTGTTGGTGTAGAGAGAGTAGAGGAGAGGACAGAGCACGCAGCCTTGCGGTGCTCCTATGCTGAGCGTTTGCGCGTCCGAGATGTGCTTTCCCAGCCTCACATGCTGCTTCCTGTCTGTCAGGAAGCTGGTGATCCACCGACAGAGGGGTTCAGGCCCAGTCAATTCGGAAAGTTTGTAGTGTAGTAGCTCTGGCACAATGGTGTTGAATGTAGAGCTAAAATCAACAAAGAGGATCCTCGCATAGGCCCCCTGGCGGTCCAGGCGCTGTAGTATGAAGTGCAGGCCCAGGTTGACTGCATCATCCACATCGATTGGCCCGATATGCAAAACTGCAGAGGGTCCTGCAGGGAGTTTGTGATGTTTTTCAGCTTGGCCAGTACAAGCTTTTCGAGTGTCTTCGTGACTACAGAGGTCAGTGTGACAGGCCTGTAGTCATTAAGACAAGTAATCCTTGCCTTTTTGGGTACAGGGACAATAGTGGAGACTTTGAAGCAGGCAGGGACAGTACATGCCTGCACGGGCTGGTTAAACATGTCTGTATATACCGGTGCCAGCTGTTTCGCACAGAACTTAAGAGTAGAGGGGAGTAGAACAGTTCTCAACTAACTCCTCAGACAGATTGTTCCATATACCCACCACCGTCGGAGTGTAAAGTATTTCCTTCAGGTTCCTGTCCTGACGTGGTGCAATCACATTGATGCGACACCCAAGAAGGCGCGCAAACGAAAATAAAAAGACATTTGTCATTTCTCCCGTTACTTGCAAATATATGGCAAGAAGCTTATTGCCACGTTGCATCGTAGCTTATTTTGGGAGCAACTGTGTCCAGACCGCGAGATTTTGCAGAGGGTTGTGAATATAGCCCAGTCCATCACAGAGCCCAGACCAATTATAGTCGTCATCTGCACTTCACGCTGCAAACATTACGCAAACAACGAACAAAATCAAAGACTTGTCGGCAAATCCCGGTCAGTTTTTTTCTTCACCCTACACCTATCCGGCAAACAGTAGATATGTTTGTAAGCGCGCATCACAAGACTTAGGAATTGTTTCACTTCCGCCGTTATCTGGCATATGAACGGTCCCTCCATAGGCTAGGGCACTGTTCAATCCCCTCTATCCCATTATGGACATTGAACTTTGTCTGAGGTACTGATTTTTAAAATATCGCTACAATGCTGATAAATGTATTCTGCTCTCTCTATTTTCCACTTTGCTCCATCTATTATCATGAGTCACACGACGCAGGAACAGGCCCTTCAGCCCAGCCTGCCAACGGCGATCAATGTACACCATCAACTTAAGTCCCACCTGCCGTTTTTGGCGCGTGTGTTTGGCCAAATATATATTAGATGCTGTTTAGTTCCTACCTCAGCTACCTCCTTTGGCATCTAATTTGGTATGTACGCTACCGCTGTGAGAATCGATATAGCGACCACGCTCTGAGTGGATCCCTATGCCCCGTGCCCTGTATCACTGTGTTTGAACCGATAATATCTATATATGGTATATGTAAACTGTATGGATAGCATGCAGAACAGTGATTTTTTCACTGTACATCGGTACATGTGTCAATAAGATTCCCAAACCTGAAGCTGAAAGCTAAAGCCCCTGTCACCTGCATTGCTTCCAACACCATGAAATCGGCGGCATAGGTTGCAGAAGCATTGCATCATCCATTTTGAGGACGCTACAAGTAAAATGGCCAAGGGAGAGCCAGTGGTGTAACTGGACTTTCAGAAAGCATTTGTTCAGGCCCCACTCCGGGGGATAGTCGGTAAAATTATAGCACGTTATTGGGTTTGCTGATTGACATGGATAGAAAATTGGACCGCAGCCATTTACAATATCTATTAATAATGTAGATGAAGGAATTACAAGAAAAATGCAGATGACACAAAGCTGGATGGAGGTGTGAACTGTGGAGAGGATGCTATGGTGATGCAGGGTGATTTGTACAGGTTTGGTGAGTGGGCAAATGCATCGCAGATGCAGTATAATGTGGATAAATGTGAAGTTATCCACTGATGGTAAGAACGGGAAGGCAGTTTATTATCTGAATAGTATCAAGTGAGGAAAAGGGAGAGTGCAACGAGACCTGTGCGTCCTTGTACACCAGTCACTGAAAGTAAGCATGCAGACACAACAGGCAATGAAGAAAGCTAATGGCATGTTCAGAATCAGAATCAGAATCTGAATTGGAATCACACTTTATTCGCCAAGTATGTTTTGCAACATATGAGGAATTTCATTGGCCAGGCCAGTCATACAATTAAAAGCACTCAAGAACACATTTGAACATGAACATCCACCACAGTGACTCCTGCACATTCCTCACTGTAATGGAAGGCGAAATAAAGTTCAAGTCCTTCATTTTGTTCTTCCTCGCTCGAGGACCTCCAGCCCTCCGTTGACCGGACGACCTTGACTCCCGTAGCCGGCGGAGTTCGGGCCCGCCACGTCGAGGTGATCAAGTTCTTGCATCGGGGGGATGTCGGCTGCCCCATGCCGGGCGATCGAACCTCTCGTCGGGGCTGATCGAGCCTTCCGCGGCGTTGGAGCGTCCGACTCGGCCTCACCCGAGACTACGAGCCCTTGATGTAGATTCCGTGGTGGTCACGGTGGGTGCGATCCCAGGCAAGGGATCCGCTCCGATGTTAAGTCCGCGCCCCGTATACTGAAGGAGTGACACACTGTCAAGTAGTATTGATCGGGTGACACACTGTAGGGCAGTACTGATGGAATGCAACATTGTTGTAGTACTGATGAAGAGACACACAATGGTGTAGTACTGATGGAATGACACACTGTGGGGAAGACCGCATGTTATGACACATTCAGTGATAGTTTTGTGGAGTGACACAGTGTGGTAGTACTGATGAATTGACTGACTACGGACTCATGTAGTGGTACCTCCATCAGTACCACTACATGAGTACTACTCCACAATGTGTCACGCCATCAGTAGCACCAAATAATGTCACTCCATCAGTTCTGCCCCAACGTGTTTCATACCATCAATACTACCCCGCAGTGTGGCACTCAATTAGTACTACGGTATAATGTTTAATTCCATTAGTACGATCCAACAGTGTGCCCCTCCATCAGTACTACTCCACAGTGTCCCACTACATCAGTACTACCACACCGTGTGTCAGAACTACCACAGAATGTGTCATTATATTAGTCCCACCTACAGCCTGTCACTATCAATATTATTCCACAGTCTGTCCCTCCATCAGTACCATCACTCATTGTTTCACGCCATCAGAGCAGCCCCATCATGTGTCTCTCCATTAGTACCACCCGCCTGTGTGTCACTACATCAGTGATATCCCAAGCGTGTTACGCCTTCAGCACCATACACAAATGCGTCACTCTATCACTACTGCAGCACAGAGTCACCCCTTTCGGCATTACTCTACAATGTGTCACTCCATTATTTATACCCAATAGTGTGTTACTCCGACGCTACTACCACACATTGTGTCTCTCCAACAGTACTATCCCATAGTGTGACACTCAATCCAGTACAAACCTAAAGACTCACGACATTCGTACTACGCTACAGCGTGTGAATCTCTCCGTACTGCCCTACACTGTGCCACTCCATCAGTACCAACTCACAATGTCATTGCATCAGTACTATCCCATAGTGTGTCACTCCATCACTGTCACGTATAACCATATAACCATACAACAATTACAGCACGGAAACAGGCCCTCTCGGCCGTTCCAGACCGCGCCGAACATTTATTTTCGCCTAGTCCCATCTACCTGCACTCAGACCATACCCCTCCAATCCGTTCTCGTCCATATACGTATCCACTTTACTTTTAAATGTTAAAATTGATCCTGCCTCCACCACTTCTGCTGAAAGCTCATTCCACACAGCCACCACTCTCTGAGGAAAGAAGTTCCCCCTCATGTTACCCCTACCTTCTGTCCCTTAATTCTCATGCCATGCTCTCTAGTTTGAATCTTCCCTACCCTCAATGGGAAAAGCTTATCCACGTCAACTCCGTCTATCCCTTTCATCATTTTAAAGACCTCAATCAAGTCCCCCCTTAACCTTCTGCGCTCCAATGAATAAAGACCTAACTTGTTCAACCTTTCTCTGTAACATAGTTGCTGGAACCCAGGCAACATTCTAGTAAATCTCCTCTGTACTCTCTCTATTTTGTTGACATCGTTCCTATAATTAGGCGACCATAATTGTACACCATACTCCAGAATTGGTCTTACCAATGCCTTGTACAATTTTAACATTACTTCCCTACTCCAATATTCAATGCTCTGATTTATAAAGGCCAGCACACCAAAAGCTTTCTTTACCACCCTATCTACATGCGATTCCACCTTCAGGGAACTATGCACAGTTATTCCTAGATCGCTCTGTTCCACAGCATTCCTCAATTCCCTACCATTTACCATGTACGTCTTATTTTGATGTGTCCTGCCAAGATGTAGCACTTCACACTTATCAGCATTAAACTCCATCTGCCATCTTACCGCCCACTTTTCCGAATGGTCCAAATCTCTCTGTAGACTTTGAAAATCTACTTCATTATCCACAACACCACCTATCTTAGTATCATCTCCATACTTACTTCTCCAATGTTCCACCCCATCATCGAGATCATTGATGTACATGACAAAGAACAGTCGACCCAACACAGATCCCTGAGGCACCCCATTGGTCACCGGCTTCCAACCTGGCCAACAGCCATCCACCATTACTCTCTGACATCTCCCATTCAGCCACTGTTGAATCCATCTTGCTGCTCCGCCATTAACACCCAAAGATTGAATCTTCTTAACCAACCTTCCATGGGGAACATTGCCAAAGGCCTTACTGAAATCCATATAGACAACATCCACTGCTTTACCCTCATGAATTTCCCTAGTAACCTCTTCAAAAAATTCAAGAAGGTTTGTCAAACATGACCTTCCAGGCACAAATCCATGTTGACTGTTGCTGATCAGACCCTGTTTATCCAGATGCTTATATATATTATCTCTAAGCATCCTTTCCATTATTTGCCCACCACTGACGACAAACTAACAGGTCTATAATTGCTTGGTTTATTCTTTGAACCCTTTTTAAACAATGGAACAACATGCGCTGTACGCCAATCCTCCGGCACTATTCCCGTTTCTAATGGCATTTGAAATATTTCTGTCATAGCTCCTGCTATTTCTACACTAACTTCTCTCAATGTCATACGGAATATCCTGTCAGGACCTGGAGACTTATCCACTTTTATATTTTTCAAAAGTGTCAGTACGTCCTCCTCTTTGAATCTCATAGTTTCCATAGCTAATCTACCTTTTTCCCTTACCTCACAGAGTTCAATATCCTTCTCCTTGGTGAATACCGAAGAAAATAAATTGTTCAATATCTCCCCCATCTCTTTTGGCTCTGTAGATAGCTGTTCACTCTGGCTCTCTAATGGTCCAATTTTAACCCTCGTTATCCTTTTGCTATTAATATTGCTGTAGAAACCCTTTGGATTTACTTTCACCTTTCTTGCCAAAGCAACCTCATATCTTCTTTTAGCCTTCGTAATTTCTTTCTTAAGATTCTTTTTACATTCTTTATACTCCTCTAGTACCTCATTTACCCCATGCCTCCTATAACAATTGTAGATATCTCTCTTTTTCAAAACCATGGCTCTTTCCAATTTTTACTATTTCCTTTCAACTGAACAGGGACATAAAGATTCTGTACTCTTACAATTTCTCCTTTAAATGTCCTCCATTTCTCTTCTACATCCTTCCCATAAAACAAAATGTCCCAATTCACTCCTTTTAAATCCTTACGCATTCCCTCAAAGTTAGCCATTCTCCAATCAAAAATCTCAACCCTAGGTCCAGTTCTGACTCTCTCCATAATTATATTGAAACTAATGGTATTGTGATCACTGGTCCCGAAGTGCTCACCAACGCATACCTCCGTCACCTGACCTGCCTCATTTCCTAACAGGAGGTCCAGCACTGCCCCTTCTCTGGTCGATACCTCTATGTATTGCTGCAAAAAACTATCCTGCACACATTTTACAAACTCCAAACCATCCAGCCCATTTACAGAATGTATTTCCCAGTTTTTTTGGAAAATTGAAATCTCCCACAATCATTACCTTGTGCTTACTACTAATATCTGCTATCTCCTTACATATTTGCTCTTCAAATTCTCGCTCCCCATTTGGCGGTCCATAATACATCCCTAAAAGTGTTGCTACACCGTTCCCACTTCTCAGTTCCACCCAAATAGCCTCCCTAGACGAGCCCTCTAATCTATCCTGCCAAAGCACTGCTGTAATATGTCCTCTGACAAGCAATGCAACACCTCCACCTCCACCTCCACCTCTGGTCCCTCCAATTCTTTCACACCTGAAGCAAAGAAATCCTGGAATATTTAGTTCCCAATCGCAGCCCTCCTGCAACCATGTTTTACTGATTGCCACAACATCATATTTCCAGGTGTCAATCCAGGCTCTAAGTTCATCCACCTTTCATACAATGCTCCTAGCATTAAAATATACACATTTTAGAAACCCACCATCCCAGCAACACTGCCCTCGCTCCCCATTCCCCCACTCGCAAACAGGGCAGAGTCCCCCTGGTCCTCACCTTTCACCCCACCAGCCGGCAAATACAACATATAGTCCTCCGCCAGTTTCGCCACCTCCAACGTGACCCCTCCACCCGCCACATCTTCCCATCTCCCCCCCTGTCTGCCTTCCGCAAAGACCGCTCCCTCCGCAACTCCCTTGTTAATTCTTGCCCTTCCCCTCCCGCTCTACCCCTTCCCCGGGCACTTTCCCTTGCAACCGCAAGAAATGCAACACTTGTCCCTTCACCTCCCCCCTCCACTCCTTTCAGGGACCCAAGCAGTCCTTCCAGGTCCGACAGAGGTTCACCTGCACCTCCTCCAACCTCATCTACTGCATCCGCTGCTCCAGATGCCAGATGATCTATATCGGTGAGACCAAGCGGAGGCTTGGCGATCGCTTCGCCGAACACCTCCGCTCGGTCCACAATAACCAACCCGACCTCCCGGTGGCACAGCACTTCAACTCCCCCTCCCATTCCGCATCCGACCTCTCGGTCCTGGGCCTCCTCCACGGCCAGAGTGAGCAACACCGCAAGCTGGAGGAACAGCAGCTCATATTCCGCTTGGGGAGTCTGCATCCTTTGGGCTTGAACATTGAATTTTCTCAATTCTGTTAACCCTTGCTGTCTCCTCCCCTTCCCACCTCTCCATCAGCCCTCGGGCCCTGGCATTCCCTCTATCTCTATCTCCCTGCCCCACCCCAGTCGCACCAGCTTCTCATTTTCACACCACAAACAGCTTACAATGGCTTGTTCCCTTTATCATCGATACTTTTTTGCATATCTTTCATTCATTGTTCCTTATCTCTCCACATCACCGTCTATATCTCTCGTTTCCCTGATCCCTGACCAGTCTGAAGAAGGGTCTGGACCCGAAACGTCGCCTATCTACTTCGCTCCTTAGATGCTGCTGCACCCGCTGAGTTTCTCCAGCTTTTTGTGTACCATCCCTTATTATCTGTCTTTTTTTTCCTCTTTCTCGCCTACATTTTGGGTCCGAGTGCTTCCCTTCTCTGCCTCTTGCCCCACACCCTGTCCCCTAGCCCCCTCTACCCGAGTCCTTCCCCCCAGCCTTTCTAGTTTAAAGTCTGCCCAGTAGCCTTTGCAAATCTCCCTGCCAGGATATTGGTCCCCCTCGGGTTCAAGTGCAACCCGTCCTTTTTGTACAGATCATGCCTTCCCCAAAAGAGGTCCCAGTGATCAAGAAACTTGCATCCCTGCCCACTGCACCAGTCCTTCAGCCACATATTTATCCTCCACCTCATTTCATTCCTACTCTCACTGTCATGCGGCACAGGCAGTAATCCTGAAATTGTTACCCTTTTGGTCCTTCTCCTTAACTTTTACCTCAACTCCCTAAATTCTCCTTTCAGGACCTCTTCTCTTTTTCTGCCTATGTCATTGGTACCTATGCGTACCATAACATCAGGCTCCACTCCCTCCCTTTTCAGAATATTTTGGACACGTTCCGATACATCCGAGACCCTGGCGCCAGGAAGGCAAACTACCATCCGGGTCTCCCGGCTGGGTCCACAGAATCGCCCATCCGACCCCTCTAACTATAGAGTCCCCTATTACAATTGCCGTCCTCCTTTTGCTACCCTTCTGAGCATCAGGGCCGGTCTCTGTGCCGGAGGCCCGGCCGCTGTTGCTGCCCCCAGGTAGGCTGTCCCCTCCAATCGTACTCAAACCCGAGTACCTATTTTCCAGGTGTACAGTCACAGGGGTACTCTCTAGCTCCTGCCTCTGCCTCTTGCCCTTCCTCACTGTGACCCACGTCTGCCTCTTGTGGTCTGGGAGTGACTACCTCCCTGTAGCTCCTCTCTATAACCTCTGTAGCTCTTCTCTATGACTTCTCCTCTCTACATCCACTCACAGACCCTTGGACACACTCGCGCACGGAGGCACATACACACTCCTCTGCTCGCACACTCCCATATACTCACGAAAACGGACACGTTCTTACACACTTACTCACAAAGGTTTATGCTTTTGCAATCACCAACGAGCACTCAGCACACACACTCAAATACTTGCACACACTCACTCATACCAATGCAAACCTTCACACCACCAACACTCATATACACGCTCGTACACTGTCACACGCTGACATTATTGCACACGCACACGCATCGTAGTGTCGTCACATAAGCGAAATACAGACACAAATACAATCATATCATAAGATCATAAGCGACAGGAGCAAGATTTAGCCCTTCAGCCTATCGTCTTCTCCTCCATTCAATCATTGCCGACCGACCCCCTCCTCCGAACCCCATAGGCGTGTCAAACGCACACACATACCCGCACCTGAACGAGCACCCAACCTCAAACGTACAACCCAAAGCACTCAAATGTTCTCTAACACACACTCACATACAATCATACACATGCACTAACACAAACAGACATACACGTGTACTAAGATACACGCAGTGAAGCGCACACATGTACACATTAACACACTCACGGGCACAAATCAATTTTCACTTTCAATTACTTACTCAAATATTCTCACAAACTCACAATAGAAACATAGAAATTAGGTGCAGGAGCAGGCCATTCGGCCATTCGAGCCTGTACCGTCATTCAATATGATCATGGCTGATCATCCAACTCAGTATCCTGTACCTGCCTTCTCTCCATACCCCCTGATCCCTTCAGCCACAAGGGCCACATCCAAATATGGCCAACGAACTGGCCTCAACTACCTTCTGTGGAAGAGTATTCCACAGATTCACCACTCTCTGTGTGAAAAACGATTTTCTCATCTCGGTCCTAAAATACTTCCCCCTTATCCTTAAACTGTGACCCCTTGTCCTGGACTTCCCCAACATCGGGAACAATCTTCCTGCATCTAGCCTGTCCAACCCCTTAAGAATTTTGTAAGTCTCTATGAGATCCCCCCTCAATCTTCTAAATTCCAGCGAGTACAAGCTGAGTCTATCCAGTCTTTCTTCATATGGAAGTCGTGCCATCCCAGGAATCAGGCTGGTGAACCTTCTTTAAAATCAAGCGCGGGGCTTGTTTTTTCAGAGGCCCACAGGAGCTGTTGGAAGAGGAAGAGGGGGAGGAGCGACACCCGACCGGTAAGCTATAAAATCTAGCGCGGGGCTTGTTTTTACCGAAATCCATAACATTCCATTTGGAGAAGTGGGGTTTTTATGAGGAAGCCGCTGATTGGTGGGAAGTGGACTAGGGTAGGCAGCTGATTGGTGGGAAGTGGACTAGGGTAAGCAGCTGATTGGCAGTCAGATTCCAGCAGTTTGTTGTGTACTTTATATTGTGTTGATCTTGTATCCTGTGTAAGGGGGGAGTATGAAGGCCAGGGCAGTATACTGTTCTGGATGTCAGATGTGGGAGGTCAGACATCCACATCTGCGCCAGGTGTGTTGAGATGGGGCTCCTAAAGGACTGTGTTACGAACCTGGAGCAGCAGCTCGATGACCTCCGTCTGGTCAGGGAGAGTGAGGAGGTAATAGAGATGAGCTACAGGGAGGTAGTCACTTCCAAACCACAGGAGACAGACAAGTGGGTCACAGTTAGGAAGGGCAAGGGGCAGAGGCAGGGGCTAGAGAGTACCCCTGTGACCGTACACCTGGAAAATAGGTACTCGGGTTTGAGTACGATTGGAGGGGACAGCCTAGCTGGGGGCAGCAACAGCCGCCGGGCCTCCGGCACAGAGACCGGCCCTGATGCTCAGAAGGGTAGCAAAAAGAGGAGGGCAATTGTAATAGGGGACTCTGTAGTTAGGGGGTCGGATAGGCGATTCTGTGGACGCAGTCGGGAGACCCGGATGGTAGTTTGCCTCCCTGGTGCCAGGGTCTCGCATGTGTCAGAACGTGTCCAAAAGATTCTGATAAGGGAGGGAGAGGAGCCTGATGTTGTGGTACACATAGGTACCAATGACATAGGCAGAAAAAGTGACGAGGTCCTGAAGGGAGAATTTAGGGAGTTGGGGGGAAAGTTAAGGAGAAGGACCAAAAGGGTAACGATTTCAGGATTACTGCCTGTGCCGCGTGACAGTGATAGTAGGAATGAAATGAGGTGCAGGAAAAAATGCGTGGCTGAGGGACTGGTGCAGTGGGCAGGGATTCAAGTTGCTTGATCACTGGGACCTCTTTTGGGGAAGGCATGATCTGTACACAAAGGACGGGTTGCACTTGAACCCGAGGGGGACCAATATCCTGGCAGGGAGATTTGCAAAGGCTACTGGGGAGACTTTAAACTAGAAAGGCTGGGGGGAGGGACTCGGGTAGAGGGTGCTAGGGGTCAGGGTGTGGGGCAAGAGGCAGAGAAGGGAAGCACTCGGATCCAAAATGTAGGCGAGAAAGATGAAAAAGATAATAGACAGAGAATAAGGGATGGTGGGTTTCTAAAATGTGTATATTTTAATGCTAGGAGCATTGTAGGTAAGGTGGATGAACTTAGAGCCTGGATTGACACCTGGAAATATGATGTTGTGGCAATCAGTGAAACATGGTTGCAGGAGGGCTGTGATTGGAAACTAAATATTCCAGGATTTCGTTGCTTCAGGTGTGATAGAATTGGAGGGACCGGGGGGGGGGGGGGGGTGTTGCATTGCTTGTCAGAGAAGATATTACAGCAGTGCTTTGGCAGGATAGATTAGAGGGCTCGTCTAGGGAGGCTATCTGGGTGGAACTGAGAAGTGGGAACGGTGTAGCAACACTTTTAGGGGTGTATTATAGACCGCCAAATGGGGAGCGAGAATTGGAAGAGCAAATATGTAAGGAGATAGCAGATATTAGTAGTAACCACAAGGTAGTGATTGTGGGAGATTTCAATTTCCCAAAAATAGACTGGGAAACACATTCTGTAAATGGGCTGGATGGTTTGGAGTTTGTAAAATGTGTGCAGGATAGTTTTTTGCAGCAGTACATAGAGGTATCGACCAGAGAAGGGGCAGTGCTGGACCTCCTGTTAGGAAATGAGGCAGGTCAGGTGACGGAAGTATGCGTTGGTGAGCACTTCGGGACCAGTGATCACAATACCATTAGTTTCATATAATTATGGAGAGAGTCAGAACTGGACCTAGGGTGGAGATTTTTGATTGGAGAAAGGCTAACTTTGAGGGAATGCGTAAGGATTTTAAAGGAGTGAATTGGGACACTTTGTTTCATGGGAAGGATGTAGAAGAGAAATGGAGGACATTTAAAGGGGAAATTGTAACAGGGACATAAAATCTTTATGTCCCTGTTAGGTTGAAAGGAAATAGTAAAAATTGGAAAGAGCCATGGTTTTCAAGCGAAATTGGACACTTGTTTCGAAAAAAGAGAGATATCTACAATAATTATAGGAGGCATGGAGTAATTGAGGTGCTAGAGGAGTATAAAGAATGTAAAAATAATCTTAAGAAAGAAATTATGAAGGCTAAAAGAAGATATGAGGTTGCTTTGGCAAGAAAGGTGAAAGTAAACACAAAGGGTTTCTACAGCTATATTAATAGCAAAAGGATAACGAGGGATAAAATTGGACCATTAGAGAACCAGAATGGACAGCTATCTGCAGAGCCAAAAGAGATGGGGGGATATTGAACAATTTATTTTCTTCGGTATTCACCAAGGAGAAGGATATTGAACTCTGTGAGTTAAGGGGAAAAAGTAGAGTAGCTATGGAAACTATGAGATTCAAAGAGGAGGAAGTACTGACACTTTTGAAAAATATAAAAGTGGATAAGTCTCCAGGTCCTGACAGGATAGTCCCTGGGACACTGAGGGAAGTTAGTGTAGAAATAGCAGGAGCTATGACAGAAATATTTCAAATGTCATTAGAAACGGGAATAGTGCCGGAGGATTGGCGTACTGCGCATGTTGTTCCATTGTTTAAAAAGGGTTCAAAGAATAAACCTAGCAATTATAGACCTATTAGTTTGACGTCAGTGGTGGGCAAATTAATGGAAAGGATACTTAGAGATAATATATATAAGCATCTGGATAAACAGGGTCTGATCAGGAACAGTCAACATGGATTTGTGCCTGGAAGGTCGTGTTTGACAAACCTTCTTGAATTTTTTGAAGCGGTAACTAGGGAAATTGATGAGGGTAAAGCAGTGGATGTTGTCTATATGGATTTCAGTAAGCCCTTTGACAAGGTTCCCCATGGAAGGTTGGTTAAGAAGGTTCAATCTTTGGGTGTTAATGGCGGAGTAGCAAGATGGATTCAACAGTGGCTGAATGGGAGATGTCAGAGAGTAATGGTGGATGGCTGTTTGTCAGGTTGGAAGCCGGTGACCAGTGGGGTGCCTCAGTGATCTGTGTTGGGTCCACTGTTATTTGTCATGTACATCAATGATCTGGATGATGGGGTGGAAAATTGGATAAGTAAGTATGCAGATGATACTAAGATAGGTGGTGTTGTGGATAATGAAGTAGATTTTCAAAGACTACAGAGAGATTTGGGCCATTTGGAAAAGTGGGCTGAAAGATGGCAGATGGAGTTTAATGCTGTTAAGTGTGAAGTGCTATATCTTGGCAGGACAAATCAAAATAGGACGTACATGGTAAATGGTAGGGAATTTAGGAATGCTGTGGAACAGAGGGATCTAGGAATAACTGTGCATAGTTCCCTGAAGGTGGAATCGCATGTAGATAGTGTGGTAAAGAAAGCCTTTGGTGTGCTGGCCTTTATAAATCAGAGCATTGAATACAGGAGTAGGGAAGTAATGTTAAAATTGTACAAGGCATTGGTAAGACCAATTCTGGAGTATGGTGTACAATTTTGGTCGCCTAGTGATAGGAAGGATGTCAACAAAATAGAAAGAGTACAGAGGAGATTTATTAGAATGTTGCCAGGGTTCCAGCAACTATGTTACAGAGAAAGGTTGAACAAGTTAGGTCTTTATACTTTGGAGCGCAGAAGATTAAGGGGGGACTTGATTGAGGTCTTTAAAATGATGAAAGGGATAGACAGAGTTGACGTGGATACGTTTTTCCCATTGAGGGTAGGGAAGATTCAAACAAGAGGGCATGACATGAGAATTAAGGGACAGAAGTTTCGGGGTAACGTGAGGAGGAACTTCTTTACTCAGAGGGTGGTGGCTGTGTGGAATGAGCTTCCAGCAGACGTGGTGGAGGCAGGATCGATTTTAACATTTAAGAGTAAAGTGGATAGGTATATGGACGGGAAGGGAATGGAGGGGTATCGTCTGTGTGCAGGTAGATGGGACTAGGGGAAAACAAATGGTCGGCACGGACTGGAAGGGCCGAGAGGGCCTGTTTCCGTGCTATAATTGTTATATGGTTATATATGGTTATATGGTTCTCTGTACTCCCTCTATGGCAAGAATGTCTTTCCTCAGATTAGGAGACCAAAACTGTACGCAATACTCCAGGTGTGGTCTCACCAAGACCCTGTACAACTGCAGTAGAACCTCCCTGCTCTTGTACTCAAATCCATTTGCTATGAATGCCAACATACCATTCGCTTTCTTCACAGCCTGCTGCACCTGCATGCCTACTTTCAAGGATTGGTGTACCATGGCACCCAGGTCTCGTTGCATCTCCCCTTTTCCTAATCGGTCCCCATTCAAATAATAGTCTACTTTCCTGTTTTTGCCACCAAAGTGGATAACCTCACATTTATCCACATTATACTGCATCTGCCATGCATGTGCCCACTCACCCAGTCTATCCAAATCATCTTGCAACCTCCCAGCATCCTCTTCACAGCTAACACTGCCCCCCAGCTTCGTGTCATCCGCAAACTTCGAGATGTTGCATTTAATTCCCTCGTCCAAATCATCACATTCCCACATATTCTCTCATATTATTTACAAACAGCCACACACACTCACACACGCAAACAATGCCACTCACACCCACACATGCACTCTCCCACTCAAAGACACAGATGCACTCAATCGCACCTGCATACACACTTGTTAATGCTCACACATTCTCACGCAGCCATAAAACACACACACACACACACACACACACACACATGCTTTCTTACAAACTCTGCCGCACTCACACACGCAGACCCGCACGCACACATACACATTTGGAGATTCAGAGGGATCCCGGGGTGTTCACGGCGAGCAGCGCAGCGCGGCCGGGAATGTTCCCGCTGAGCGGGGCCGAGCTCTTCAGTCGGCCCGGTAGCCCGGCTCGCCCAACGCGGACGGCGATGAGAGGCGCACCTCTGGAGCGAGGATGGAGCCGCGAGCAACCGCAGAGAGAGCGGTCTGGACCGTCGGAGAGCGAGGAAGGCCGCCGAGAATGAAGGGGAGACCCTCAGTGCGGCAGCAGGCGGGAGATAGAACTATTCGGCCAACGTTTGTTACTTTATCTGCGTCAAACTGTGGCGCCACTTGTGTAATGCCAAGGTGAGGTCGGCTACATGATATTACCGGGTTGTCTGCAAAACAAAGTATTTCACTATACTAGGTACGTGTGACAATGAATGTCATTAAATCATTGAAATTCTTGCAAACGCATGCATTTACACACTTAGTCCAACTCGTTCGCACAATCTCACACTCACACACACATACACGTTCTAACACACTCATGCATGGACTCACAGACTCATACTGTCACACACGTGCGAGTCAGGCTGCATCTCTGGAAGGTTTAGTTCGGTTTATCAGTTTCGTTTCATTTATCGTCACGTGTACCGAGGTACCGTGAAAAGCTTTCGTTGTGTGCTCTCCAGTGAGCAGAATGACAATACATTATTACAATGGAGCTGTTTACAGTGTAAGGTTACATGATCAGTGGATAACGTTTAGTCCGATCACCAATGCGGTAAAGAGTAGGTCAAGACTTATCTCTGGTCGTTGTAGAATGGTCCAGGTGCCTCATAACAGCTGGGAACTGTTCCTGAATCTGGAGGTGTTCGCTTTCACACTTCTAGAACTTTTGCCTGATGGGAGAGGAGAGAAGAGGGAATGGCCAAGTTGCGACACGTCCTTGATTATGCTGCTGGCCTTGCCGAGGCAGCGTGAGGTATGAATGGAGTCAGTAGAAGAGAGGTTGGTGTGAGTGATGTTTGGGCAATGTCCACAATTCGCTGTAATTTCATGCGGCCTTGAATGGAGATGTTTCCAAACCAAACTGTGTTTGGTTTGGAAACATAAAATGCTTCCGATGGTGCATCTGTACTAGTTGCTGGCAGTTGTAGGGGACTTGCCGAACTTCCTAAGCATTCTAAGAACATGGGAGGTGACCTTTTGGCTCGGAACCCTCCTTCAAACTGATTGTGCTGGAAAGGGGGAGAAGGCTGGGACAGATGGAGACAGGACAAGGCAAGATATCAGTGAGTGAGTGAGTGAGTGAGTGAGTGAGTGAGTGAGTGAGTGAGTGAGTGAGTGAGTGAGAGTGAGTGAGTGAGTGCGGGAGTAAGTGAATGAGTGAGTGAGTGAGTGAGTGAGTGAGTGAGTGAGTGAGTGAGTGAGTGAGTGAGTGAGTGAGTGAGTGAGTGAGTGAGTGAGTGAGTGGTGTGAATGAGTGTGTGAGTGAGTGAGTGAGTGAGTGAGTGATGTGAATGATGAGCGGAAGCGGGTGAATAGCGTTTTCATATTCAGGTGGTTGTGACTAGAGATTAAAAGATGAAAGATGTGAAATGAAGATTGAAGAGGACGGAATTAGAAAGAGAGAGGAAGGAGTATCGGTGGAGGGGAGGTAGAGGGGATGGACATGTGGGAGTCCGGGTGAGGCGCGAGGATGGTCGCGGGGAAGCGCCAACTTACACGTTGGTTACCTAACATTGGATAATGCAATGTTCATACCATTAGGTTGAACGGTAACAAAGCGGAATATGAAGTGGTCTTATTCAGTCACCCTGGCAATGAAGGAAGCCCAGGACAGATAGGTCAGTGCGGGAAGGGGAGTTAGCAACGGGGAGATCCGCCAGGTCTTGGCAGAACGAGGGTCTTTGGTGATACGATCGCCTAGTCTACGCTTCACCACGCCGATGTAACGAGGCCATATCTGGAACATCGCACACAGTAGGTGAGCAGAGGAGTTGCAGGTGAACCTCGGTCTCATCTGGAAGGGCTCCTGGTGTGTGACGGATGGGTATAGCGGCAAATGTTACATCCCATCGTGGCTAAACGTTTTACCCGCACTTCCCACGAAAGACGTTGGAGAGAGAAGTTAGGAGAAGAGTTGGGGGAAATGGAGTGAGATAGTGAGTACAAAGATGAAGGGGAGAAATAAAGAGGATGATAGATGGAGGGAGGGAACTATCAAATGGAGGGTGAGAAGTTGAAGATTGAGGGGAGTTCAGAGCGAGTGGGTTGGCAAACGGGACAGAGGGAAGGATCAGGGAGACACAGAGAAACGGAGGGAGAGATGCAGTGAGAGTGAGAGGGTAGGGAGGAATATGGAGAGAGAGGGTGACAGAGAGAGGGCGGAGCAAAGAGGGAAATAGAGATTGTAGGGAAGAGAGAGGACAGCCCTTAGGATGGGGGACAGAGAAAGAGAGGAGGGAGAGGTGCTGCATCATTCGCCGTTTTATTTAGGTTTCGGACAATTCTGAGGCGGCAATGTTTCTGTTCTCTGAGTGTCGTGAGTCTTAGTGTCGTTCCTCCTCAGAGATGATGAAGGCAGAGAATGTTATTGTCCCATGGTATAGTCAGATCTATTCCAGGCAAGCAGGGAGTGAATGGTTACCGGGGTCAGCGGGAATGTGGGGTTGAGGTCACAGCCAGTGAAGCCGCGATCATATTGAGTGGTGAAGCAAAGTGGAGGGGGGGGGGTGCAGTATTTTAGTCGAAGGTGATCTGTTGAACTGATTCCTCAACCTGTGGACAAAGGTCGCCCAGTCCAGTCCACCTTCAAACTGGGCACCAGGGGCCCTGAGTGGGTCCCTGGAATTTGGCATTGCCTTGCTGAGTGAAACGGATTGAAGGAAATCAGAGAAACAACATTAGGTGGAGAGTTGGATCTGATGGAGTTTGAAACAATATCCCCTTTGCTGGAACAATGCCGCCGATCCCAATTTCCATCCCTCAGTATCTATCGCCACAATTCCCAGTCTTTGGAGTTTCTCAATTAATTCCCTGAATAAACCACAGCCTGTCTGTCTCAGCAGGGATTTTACTCGGCTGATGTCATCTGTTTGCGAATAATTTCAAAATCTCTATTTTTAAACTCTGTTGAAACTTCACTGCCCCGGTGGGGACGGAACATGGTATAAAATTTCCAGGAATGTTCTGCCTCGGCATTTCATTCCGAGACATTACCGGTAGCTCACGGGGACACGTCGCTGGGTTGAGAAAATGTGGGAAAAGTATAGGGAATATTTAGGCGTGCAGAAAATCCTGTACGTGATCATTGCTGCCGTTGGAATCCCTGGTAAGTGAGCAGAACAATTCAAGTTTTATACCTCCGTGTGTTAAGTGGTTTTGACCTGATTCTGATCATGTTACAAGTTCGCAACTGATGATCGTTATACAAGAATATGTGAAGAATATCAATCCTCTCAGTGAAATATTTTTGAATTAACGCTGCTGTATTTTTTTTTATCTTCAGACAGCTGAAACTAAGCCTCTAAGTTCACTGTGTGTGAGTTATTGGTCAGAGTGAACACCCGCTCCGGTGGACACTGTGTCTCACCGTGGAGTCTGTCTGTCACAGTCGGATTCCACCCACAGCCTGTTGGTCAATAATTGGATCGATCTCCTGAACCAGTGGCCGCGGATCTACCGGCGTGTGTGTGTTGTTACTGAACTGAACTCACTGTGGAATGAATCCATTACGGAGCCACTCTGCTGCCGGATTTTAAGTTGTCCCCGCCTTCCCCCTGGATCCCTCCTCGCCCCCATCAGATGTCGAGTTCTCAGAGCCCTGGTTAAACGCGGCGGGTCACGGTTAAGTCTGTGAAACCGGCCCTAACAGGGACTGTGAGCAGGGTTAACTATCGAATGGACCATTGCGCCTATTGTTGCGGGTGGCTTCTCGTTCCCTCCCCGCCCTTTACCCCGCCCGCCCGTCGCCTTATCTCTGCTCCCCTGAAGCAGGCAGGCAGGTCGGGCACAGTCGGAGCCGGCTGTGACATTGTTAAACTTGCAGCAGCCGCGCACCGACTCCAACACTCCTGATCTTGAGCTGAGAGTCGAGCCGGTGTTCAGCCCCGGAGACCGTGTTGAGTAAATGCCCAGTGTCCGTTCCCTTGTCTTTCCGCAGTGAATTTAGTGGCGATTGTGATCCTGTCCCGGGGAAAATGCGGCCTCTCCACCTGCACCACTCGCTACCTGGTGGCCATGGCAGCGGCCGATCTACTGGTCCTCATCACCGAGGTCATTTTGTTTTGGATCCGATTACATTACTTTAAATGGAGTTTCCTGACCATCTACACTGTGTGCAATGTTGTCGATGTACTGACGTACGTAGCTACAAACTGTTCTGTCTGGTTCACCGTCACTTTCACCTTTGATCGCTTTATCGCCATTTGTTGCCAGAAGCAGAAAACGAAATATTGCACCGGGAAAACTGCGGCTGCGGTTCTGGCAACAGCCGGCGTTCTGCTCTGTCTGAAAAACATTCCCCGTTACTTCATAAAGGAACCCTGGAGAATCATCGACAATGTCCCTTGGGGCTGTGTGGTGGTGGACAGTTATTACACTGAAACCGGGTGGCTGGCATTTGCCTGGTTTGACACGGTTTTAACTCCGCTCCTCCCTTTCGCTGTAATCCTGCTGCTCAACGCTCTGACAGTCCGCCACATTTTAGTGGCCAGTCGGGTCCGCAAGGGGCTGAGGGGTGAGAGCAAGGGGGAGAACCGCAGTGACCCGGAGATGGAGAGCAGGAGGAGGTCTGTGGTTTTACTCTTCACCATCTCCGGCAGCTTCATCCTCCTGTGGCTGACGTATGTTGTAAACTTCGTCTATTATCAGGTCACAGGAATTGGAAATGATCTGAATGATTCTCAATATATCTTTAACAACGTCTCGTTTCTGCTGAGTAATCTCAGCTGCTGCACCAACACATTTATTTACGCGGCGACCCAGTCCAAGTTCAGGGAGCAGATGAAGAGCGCGGTGAAATATCCGCTCACCTCAGCGCTTCGGCTTATTAATAAATCCCCGCCCTGAGCGCATCCATCCCAGAGGCGGCCGCAGCCTCCCCGCTCCGGTCTCCGGCTCCTGACATTCACTGCCGGAGCCATGAGGGAGGGAGGGAGGAGCTGGCCAAAGTTGACTGGAGAGATGCCCTAGCAGGGATGACAGTGGAACAACAATGGCAGGTGTTTCTGGGAATAATACAGAAGGTGCAGGATCCGTTCATTCCAAAGAGGAAGAAAGATTCCAAGGGGAGTGAGTAAGGGGCTACCGTGGCTGACAAGGGACGGCAGGGACAGTGTAAAAATAAAGTACAGCGTAGCAAAGATGAGCAGGAAGCAAGAGGATTGGGTAATGTTTAAAGAGCAACATAAGATAACTAACAAGGCAATACGGGGAGATAAGATGATGTACGAAGGTAAGCTAGCCAAGAAGATAAAGCAGGACAATAAAAGCTTCTATAGGTATGTGAAGAGGAAATAATTAGTTCAGACCAAAGTTGGACCCGTGAAGACTGAAAAAGGTGAATTTATTATGGGGGGGGGGGGGGGGGGGGGGGGGGGGGGGGGGGGGGGGGCAAGGAAATGGCAGATGAGTTGAACAGGTACTTTTTTGGATCCGTCTTCACTAAGGAGGACACAAACAATCTTCCTAATGTACTAGTGGCCAGAGGATCTTGGGTGATGGAGTAACTGATAGAAATCCACATTAGGCAGGAAATGGTGTTGGGTAGACTGATGGGACTAAGGCTCATAAATCCCTAGGGCCTGATGGTCTGCATCTCGTTATCTTTGTGCGTTTCGTTCTCTTTCTCTTCTTTCAATCGTTTTAGATTCAATTTAGTTTTTTGCGCTCCGAGCTCTTGATTTGTTTTAAAGTGTCGTTTAGGCCCGGCCTCCATCCGAGCTGGGTGGAGAGGGGGAACGAGAAAGGAGGAAGGGAGGAGAGAAAAAAAAACTGGGACATGGTTTGTTTTACCGTTACAACAATATATATTTACACACACGCACGCGCGTGCACGCACGCACTGACACACACTCACACAACACACACGCGCACACACACTCACACATGCGCACACACATACACTCACACACTCGCACACACACACTCACACACATGCGCACACACACTCACACACGTGCGCAACACGGACACACACACTGCCACACGTGCACACACACACACACTCACACACGTGCACACGCGCACACACACACACATGCGCGTGCACACACTCACACACACACGCACACACACTCACACACGCGCACGCATACACTCACACTCACACTCACACACACGCACACGCGCACACACCGTGTTTATCGGAGGGTCTTTTCTTGACAAATTTCACACCGTTTTGACTAGAAATGAGATGCGGAAATGTGTGAGAAAAATAGATAGTTGCCTCTTTCATCAATTAGCGTGTAAACGGCTTCAGAAATGTACAAACGTCGAGAGAGAGAGAGACAGAGAGAGGGAGAGAGAGGGAGAGAAAGAGACAAAGAGAGAGAGAGAGAGAGAGAGAGAGAGAGAGAGAGAGAGAGAGAGAATGTCTACCTCTCTTCTCACGTGCAGTGGGGGAGATCCTCGGGAGGGGAGGTGGAACCAATGAGAGCGGTCGATCACGGAGGTTAGGGGACTTACCGAGAGTGGGCGACTGAGCGATCTGGTCCCCAAACATGGGATCACACCCATCCCTTCCTGCCCACCCCCATCAGTCTCTCTCCACTCTCTCCCCCCACCTCACCTCTCAGCCTCTCTGTCACTCTCTCTCTCTTCTCTCTCACTCATCATCGCACCCACCTCTCTCTCTCTCACTCCTAAGAGAGAGAGAGATAGAAGAACATCTCACTCTCACTCCACCTAGGCTCCTGAGCATGCTTTCTCTCACCTACTCCCACTTCTATCTCTCACTCTGTTTCTCTTCCCTCACTCCTCCCATCTCTCTCTCCCCTCGTCCTACCCTGTCCCTCCTTTCTCTCTCGCTCCCCCTCGCATTTCTCTCACCATTCCTCCTCCCCTCTTTCTCCTCTCCCGCGAGACTCGCCTCTCCCCTTCTCTCTCCGCATCTCTCTCTCCCCTCTCTCCCTCCCTTTCTCCTCTTCTCCGTCTTCTTCTCACCCCCTCTCTCTCACCCGCAACCTCTCTCATTCTCTCTCCGTCTCTTTCTCCTTTGTCGCCCTCCCCCTGCTCCCCCACCCCTCTCTGCGAGCAGCATCCCACTTTCTCCCCCCTCTCAATCCCTCCCCCCTCTCCCGATCCCTTTTTCCCCATCTCTCTTTCTCTCATGGAGAAGGGGGAGAGAGAGGGGGAGGGAGAGGGGGAGGGGGAGGGGGAAGGGGGAGGGTAGGGGGGATGGGAGGGAGGAAGAGGGGATGAAGAGAGAAAGACGGGAGAGAGAAACGGTAAGAGGGAGAAAAGGGAAAGATAGTGGGAGAGGGAGGGAAAAAAAAGGGCGGGAGAGAGAGAGGGGGAGATGGGGGGAGCAATAGGATGAGAGCGAGAAGGAGAGGTTGGAGAGAGAGGGAGAGAGGTGAGCGAGAGAGAGTGGGAGGGGAGAAAAAGAGAGGGGGGGAGAAGGGTAGAGAGGAGAGGAGGGAGAGAGAGTGGTTAGAGAGAGAGCGAGGAATGGGGAGAGGAGAGAGGGGAGAGAGAAGGGGGAAAAGGTGGAGAGAGGAGAGAGAGGGGAGAGAGGGGAGGGAGGGGGAGAGAGGGGAGGAACTAGATAGGGAGAGAAGGGAAAGAGGGAGAGAGGAGGGGGGAGCAAGTGAGAGGGTGAAGAGTGAAGAGTGATAGGGAAGGAGAGGGAGAGAGCGGGGATATAGACGGTGGGAGGGAGACGGGGCGGAGGGAGAGAGAGTGGGGGAGAGATCTGCTGGTGAGCGAAGGATGAGATGAGGGTGGAGGGAGGGGGGCCGAGGGGGAAAGAGAGAGGGGGGAGAGAGGTGGGAGAGGGTGAGAGAGAGGAGGGGAGAGAGAGTGGAGAGAGAGAGGAGAGCTAGAGGAGGGAGCGAGGGGGGAAGAAGAGGGGAGAGAGACGTTGGGATAGAGAGAATGGGGGAAGAGAGAGGGGGGAGAGGGAGAGGGGGTGATGAGAAGAGAGGGGTGGAGAGTCTGGGAAGGGGTAGGGTGAGAGAGGGTGGATAGAGAGAAGGGTGGGAGGCGGGTAGAGAGAGGAGGGGGATAGAGATGAGCGGAGGGGGAGAGAGAGACAGGGGGAGAGAGAGGGGGATAGAGAGATGGTTGAGATACGTGCGGGGGAGAGGGGGAGAGAGAGAGAGAATAGATCGGGTGAGAAAGGGGGGGAGACAAAGAGGGGGACAGAGAGAGAAAGGGGCGTGGAGAGTTAGAGGATCTATAGAGAGATGTGAGGGGAGAGATAGCGATAGACGTCTGTATGTTTATTGCTACTGGGACACTAGCTCCGGGGCAGATGTGCGCTGGCGATTTTTATCTTTTACTACTTGTGTGCTGATGATGAGATGATCGGTATATCTATATCGGTTTATTGCGACGTGGAGATAGTAAATGAGGGGTTTATATTCTTCTCATCTCTTTTTATTTTTTTATCTCTCTCTCTTTATTCTCGATCATATTCTTATTCTTTCCGGTTATATCTCCTCACTATTTAATTGTTTGCTATAAGTACTTTCATTATAGATCGTTAGAAACATCTCATTGGAAGACATATCTTATTCTCTCCCTACTATATCATATTTAATCTATCTCTCTTCTTAATCTATCTCACCTTCATCTTTTTTTCTCTATTTTTTTATAACTCACTTCTTTTATCTACACTCTTACTCCATTTTTTAATCTATTTATCTCTCTATTAGATCAACTTCAATATCTTCTACTTTTCTATCATCTTCTCTTCCCTTCTCTCTTTTCTCCTCTCTCTTTATTCTCTCTTTTTTCTCTCTCTTTTTTCTCTATCCTTTATCTCTTTCTTATCTCTCTCCACCTTTCTTTATCTCTCTTCTCTCTCTCTTTCTCAATATCTCTTTTTATTTTATATCTTTTCTCTTCTCTCTTTTCTCTCTCACTTTTTTTTCTCTTCTATTATTTTTCTCTATCCTTTCATCATTCATTTTTTCTTTTTTCTCTTTCATTTTAATATCTCTTTTTATAAAATACTCTTCACTCTTCTTTTCTCTTTTCCTTTCATATCTTTTTCTTTCTCTATTTTTTTTCTCACAATCTATCTCTCTCCTTCTTCTCTCTTTTTATCTCTCTTTCCTCTCACCTTCCTCTCACTTTCTCTCTCTTTTCCTTCTTTCTCTTTCATCTATATCTTCTTCTCTCCTTCTTTCTCTCTCTCATTTCTCTCTCTTTTATCTCTCTTTCCCCCTCCCTCTATCTCTCTCTCTTTTCTCTCTCCCTCTATCTCTCTTTTTTTTATCTCTCTTATTCTCTTTTTTACACTTCTCTCTCTTTTCTCTCTTCCTTTTTCCATCCACTCTCTTTTTATCTTTCATCTCTCTAATCTTTTTATTCCTCTCTTCATTTCCTACTCTCCTTCATCTTCATCTTTTCTTTTTCTCTTCTCTCTCTTTTCTCTCCCCTTTATTCTCTCTTTCCCTTTCTTCTTCTTTTCTCTCTTCTCTCTTATCTTTCCGCTTCTCTCATTTTATTCTCTCTTTTTATATCCATTTCTCTCTTTCTTATTCATCTCATTTCTCTATTCTTTCTCTCTCTTTATACCCCATCAATTTTCTCTCTCTTTCATTCTCACTCTCTCTCTCACAACTCATCTCTCTTCTACTCTCATCTCACTCTCTCACACTCTCTCT
>JAVHYY010000515.1:0-55279 GCA_035221665.1 Okamejei kenojei | reverse complement strand
CCCCAATGACTGACAATTTAAGAATCATAGTTTGTAAGAGAGTCATAGACTGGTGGAGACAGCCCTTCGGGTCCCCAACAGAGCCCTCAACGGGACAAGCATGCCCAAGCTATACTATCCCACCTCCTGCCGTCTTTAGTCAATATCCCTCCAAACCAACCTGATCCCATGAACACGTTTAACTGTATCTTAGATGATGGGATAGTCACCAGCCTCAACTACCTCATCCTAGCAGCTTGTTCCCATATACCCACCATCCTTAGTGTGACTAAGACGCGTTACCCCTCGGAATCCAAACAAATATTTCCCCTTAACCTTGAACGTATTCCTTCTAGTCATCGATTCGCCGAATCTATACTGGGAAGAGTGTGCATCTACCCCGATTCTATTCCTCTCATTGAATTTGCACACCTCTGAAAATCACCCGTCAACCTTCAGCCTCCAAGCAACTAGGGATATCCAGCATACCTACAACCTCTCCCTATAGCCACCCCTATAATAAGGTGTGTGTGTCTTCACCAGACGTCTTACAGACAAGTGCATCTTCTCCCTCTCAACCTCTATAATCAATGCTAGAAAAGGCGATTCGCCCATACTTTTATCGAATATTTGAGATTTCTAATTACAGTAGGATTGTGAAAAGGCACGAGTGTGAGAGCGGTGGTTACTGAATCCGCCTTCCTTTCCCATGAAAAACATTTGCGAGGTAGTCGATCTCGTGAACTTACACGAGAAACACAAGATCTGCGTACTGGCGCAGGCTTACGAGCGTACTGAGAATAACACGCAACTCCGGGTTCGCGACCGTTGACCTAAGGGTCATATGGTTTATGTTTGCACCTACCCCTTGTCTCCACTGTAACTTTCCAAACCATGTGCTTCGGTTTCTTTTCTTCGTCCATCCCGAGACGTATGGCTTTGGCAGGTTTATTGGATCAGTTGAACAACACCCATTGTGTGTCAGGGAAAGGGGTGGGGATGCAAGCGGGTATTACTTGTCACCAGTGTGAAGGGATCATTCATCAGCGTCGATCATTGATCAACGTCGATCACGGAAGGCCCTGTAGGGGGTATTATGGATGATGAACCACAAGTGCTTAAGGAACGGCATTCCATTTAATTGGCTAGCTTAATCAGCGAAGCAGCCTGGTGTAGACTGGAAATCATTGGTGAGATATTCCAGTTTGTCTGGATGGACTCAGATAATACATATTCAACTCTGGCATTTCTCGAATTCTCCCAAACCCAAACAGCGATGAACGTGCCATCTATGTTGTCGCATCCGTGTATTAGCAGACATTTGTAATAGTCTTAGAAAATATTTATTGGCGCACGATGCGCTGCATAGAGTTGTTGTCAATACAGCGCTTACAGCGCCAGAATGCCCAGGTTCGATCCTGGCTTGCGAGAGCTTATCTTTACGAGTTTATACGTTCATCCGCTGAACTGTGTGTAGGCTTTCCTTCCACACCGTGGTTTGTAATTAATTGCCGGTATTAGTGTCAATTGTATCCAGGTGTAGGACCTATACTATTAATGTGCGGGAACCGCGGGTCAGGCGGATCGGTGGGGCGAAGGGCCAGAATCCTCCGCCGCATCTCCTACACTAACAAAATTAAACACCCCTTTTCCTAAAAGTCTTCTCAGGAACCTAGTCGGTAGTGTGCCTATTAGACTTTCCTTAACTCATCGTGGATCACAAGCTTAACCGTTAATCATTTCAGGAAACCACATGAAGACTCCATCAACGTCCAGCTTCGGCTCCATTGATGATGCGCGTTCGGAGTGGCGAATGCTTCTGAGATCAAAAACTCTAACTCGTCGGTGTGCAGGTTTATGGGGAGAAGCAGGACATTGGTTACTAGCGAGAGATCGATCAGCCATGAGTGAAGGGCGGAGCAGACTGGTGGCCAAAGCGGGCTCATTGTGCTCCTATCACTTATGTGACGATATGACCTAACGACTTCGTTTCCAAGAATCAACTGTTGCTATACAAAACCTTGTTCGTGTGTTTCACTCTGTGCGTCGCTCGCCTATCTGAGTCTCCTGTATCATCAATAACACAAATGGGGTATCACCGAATGAGGTAATAGGTATAGACATTATTTGGCCTAAGTCGTGGGTATATGGGAGCAGAACAGGGGGACTGACATACTTATTAGTCGACTCTATTGATAATTATACGTGGAAGAGTGTTGGTATCACCTATCCTCACTGATCCAGGTCCGTGGGTCGGAATGTCCGAGAAACAGGGTCGGGATGGGGCGGGGTTGTGTGTCAGTGTTGGGGGGGGGGGGGTGGGGTGGGGAGAGTGGGGGGGGAGGGGGGGTGGGTGGAGGGGGGGGGGGGGGGGGGGGGGGGGGGGGGGGGGGTGGGGGGGGGGGGGGGGGGGGGGGGGGGGGGGGGGTGGGGGGGACAAAGTGGCAATGAATGCAAAAATCGGATTTGCAGTACGTTTATGAGGTCGCGTTATTGGCCTGATTAATAGCGATACGTAAAAAAAGCTCTTCCTGATCCTTCGTGGTCAGAGCGGGAGGGATGTTCCACCTTCTGTGCATGACCGACGGAGAGGGAAAGGAAGGACAAACACTAGCTGATCTTTAATCTTGCAGAGTTGCTATCGAGCTACCTAACATGTGCGTACCCGCTAACTAGACCTCTCTAGCTCTCTAGCAATCATTGAAGGACACGCTATTTAAGGCGAGAGAAGGCCGGGAGGGCAAGGAGGGGCGGAAAATTTAATATGTAAGCCTGAGGGGCACCGTTTGCTACACAACGTCGTTCTCTGAAAGAGTGAAATCCCAGGTAGATCTGCTAGACTGTATCACAGTTAGAACTTCCGCCTAGCGGAGGTCGGCTGTACCTTAGCCCCAATTAACCTCTCATTTTGATTCCTCTCCCATTCCTCAAACACCCGGCGATAGAATATGCACACAAACGCACATGTGCCCCAGCTACGCTGACCTCTTTGCCGGGTACGTCAACAATCCTAGTTCTCGAGTACCAACTGCATCTACGCCCCATCCTCGGCATCCTGCTACCCAAGCATCCGTTACAACAAATCGACGACTGCTTTGGTGTCACCTCCTCAAAACCCACACACAACTACGTGACGCACTAGATTTCAGTTCACCACCACTGTCCACATCGCACTACACGGTCACTTCGAAAATACATCTTGGACCATCCTTTCTGGACATGTTCCCTACCATCCTTTGACCTCACCATCTCTATTGCAGTGTATACACGCCTGTCTCCGACATCCATTACAAACAAACTGGACCTCCCTCAGCTACCTGATCTCTACTCTTTCCTGCCCACCACTGGCTTCCGGTAATGGACTCCATCCACTATTCCCAATTCGCTCCGTCTAAACGCCGCATCTGCACCCAGATGAGGTGTTCCACACCAGTCATCACAAATGGCCTCATTCTTCAAGATATGGGGATTCCCCTCCCCCACTTATTGATGATTGCTCGCACGCAGGGTCTCTCCATAACCCGCAACCACTGCCCTCTCCTCCATTCCCGCCACCGCAAACAGGGCAGAGTCCCCTGTTCCTCACCTTTCCCCAACCAGCAGCCGGCAAATACAACACATAGTCCTCCGCCACTTCGGCCACCTATTTCCACGAGTAACCTTCCTACCACTCGCCACACTCCATCTCCCCCCCTGTCTGCCTTCACAACTACGACCGCTCACAATCCGCAACACCCTTTCACTTCTTCCCTTCTCCCCTCCGCGCTCTAATCCTGCCACTTCCCGGCAGCTTTCCCTTGCAACCCAAGAATGCGAGACACTATGTCCCTCCCTCGTCCCCCTCCACTCCTTTCAGGGATGCAAACAGTCCCTTCCAGGTCCGAACAGAGGTTCAGCCTGCTGCCCTCCTCAACCTCACTACTGCATCCGCTGCTCCAGATCCCATGAATCTATATCGGTGAGACGAAGCGGAGGCTTGGCGCTCGTTTGCCGAAAACCCTCCGCTCGGATCCGCAATAACCTACCCGACTTCCCGGTGCTCACACTTCAACACCCCCTCCCATTCCGTATCCGACCATCTCGTCCCCTGGCCCTACCTCCAACGCCAGAGTGAGGCAACACCTATCAAGTTTGGGGCACACAGTCACCTCATAGTCCGCTTGGGGAGAAGTCTGCACCTCTGGCTTGAAACATTGAATTTTTTCTCAATTCTGTTAACCCTTGCTTGTCTCTCCCCTTCCCACCTCTCCCTCAGCCCTCGGCCCTGCATTCACCCTCTATCTCTATCTCCCTCCCCCACCCAAGCCGTCACTAGCTTCTCAATTCACACCACAAACATCTTACGATGGCTTGTATACCCTTTATCGCGTCGCGAATACTTTTTTGCATATCTTTCATTCATCGCTCTGTATCTCACTCCACATCACCGTCTAATATCACTCACCCTTCCCTGATCCCTGACCAGTCCTAAAGAGGTCTCGACACGAAACGTCCGCCTAAACTCATTCGCTCCTTAGATGCTGCTGCACCGCTTGATGTTCTCCAGCCTTTTGTCACGTATCACCAGGTAGACTGGGAAGATCTTCTAGTGTAGAGGGAGTCTAGGAAGGAGGTACTAGTACAGTGTGCCTCTCCTTATATGTTTTTCGGATTAAGATGGAGTCGGCTGGGCTGTCTCCTCTGAGTTTAAAGGATGAGCAGGGATCTAAATGGAAAACATATACCTCAAGGGATTTGACACCTAAAGAGGCAGGAAACCATGTTCCCGCTGCTGGAGGGAGTCCAGAGCCAGGGGCACACACAGTTTAAGAATAAGGGTCGCCATTTAGAACGGGGATAGATATTTTTTTCCACCCAGAGAGTTTAGTCTGCGGATCTCTGCTTCAGAGAGCGGTGGAGGCCGGTTCCTGGAACCACACCCGGAGTATTGGGTGCCAGTTTTGGTCTCCATTTGAGGAAGGACATCTTGCTATTGCAGGGAGTGCAGCGTAGGTTCAAAGGGTTAATTCCTGGGATGGCCGGACTATAGAAACATAAAATCATAGAAAATAGGTGCAAGAGTAGGCCATTCGGCCCTTCGATCTCCCGTGCCACCGCCATTCAATATGATCACGGCGGCTGATCATCCAACTAACATCCAGTACTGCCTTCTCGACTCCATAGCGCCCCTGATCCCTTTCGCCACAAGGGCCACATCTAACTCACTCTGAAAGATAGCCAATGACCTGGCCTCAACTACCATCTGTGGCAGAAAATTCCACAATACACCACTCCTCTGTGTGAAAAATGTTTTACCCTCATCTCTGTCCTAAAAGACCTCCCCCTTATCTTTAAACTGTGACAACTTTGTTCTGGACTGCCCCAACATCGGGAACAATCTTCCTGCATCTAGCCTGTCCAACCCCTTACGAAACGTTGTAAGTTTCTATAAGATCCTCACCCCAAAGTTCTTCTAAATTCTAGCGAGTGCAAGCCGAGTTTCTCCAGTCTTTCATCATATGAAATCCTGCCCTCCAGGAAAGAGTCTGGCGAACCTTCTCTGTACTCCCTCTATGGGAAGAATGTCTTTCCTCAGATTAGGAGACCAAAACTGTACACAATACTCCGGTGTGGTCTCACCAAGGCCCTATACAACTGCAGTAGAACCTCCCTGCTCCTAAAACTCAAATCCTTTTGCTATGAATGCCAACATACCATTCGCTTTCTTCACTGGCTGCTGTACCTGCATGCCCACTTTCAATGACTGGTGTACCATGACACCCAGGTCTCGTTTCATCTCCCCTTTTCCTAATCGGCCACGATTCAGATAATAGTCTACTTTCCTGTTCTTGCAACCAAAGTGGATAACCTCACATTTATCCACATTATACTGCATCTGCCATACATTTGCCCACTCACCTAACCTATCCATGTCACCTTGCAGCCTCCTAGCATCCTCCTCGCAGCTAACACTGCCACCCAGCTTCGTGTCATCCGCAAACTTGGAGATGTCGCATTCATTCCCTCGTCCAAATCATTAATATATATTGTAAATAGCTGGGGTCCCAGCACTGAGCCTTGCGGTACACCACTAGTCACTGCTTGCCATTCTGAAAAGGACCCATTTACTCCTACTCTTTGCTTCCTGTCTGCCAGCCCAGTTCTTTATCCACATCAATACCGAATCCCCAATACCGTATGCTTTAAGGTTGCATACTAATCTCTTATGTGGGACCTTGTCGAAACCCTTCTGAAAGTCCAGATAAAACACATCCACTGGTTCTCCCTTATCCACTCTACTAGCTACATCCTAGAAAAAATCAATAAGATTCGTCAGACATGATTTACCTTTAATAAATCCATGCTGACTTTGTCCAATGATTTCACCACTTTCCAAATGTGCTGCTATCCCATCTTTAATAACTGACTCTAGCATTTTCCCCACTAACCGATGTTAGACTAACTGGTCTATAATTCCCCGTTTTCCCTCTCCCTCCCTTTTTAAAAAGTGGGGTTACATAAGCTTCCCTCCAATCCTCAGGAACTACTCCAGAAGTTAAGAGTTTTTGCAAAATTATCACTAATGCATTTCCACTATTTCTGGGGCTACTTCCCTAAGTACTCTGGGATGCATGCCTTTCTGGCCCTGAGGATTTATCGGCCTTTAATCCATTCAATTTACCTAACACCACTTCCCGACTAACGTGGATTTTACACAGATCTTCCATCTATTTTGACCCCCGGTCCTCTGCTATTTCCCGGCAGATTATTTTTTGTCTTCCTTAGTGAAGACAGAAGCAAAGTAGTTATTCAATTGGTCTGCCATTTTCCTTGTTCCCCATAATCAATTCACCACCGTTTCTGGCTGCAAGGGACCTACATTTGTTCTAACTAATCTTTTTCCTCTTCACATATATATAACAACCTTTGCAGTCAGTTTTTATGTTCCCTGCCAATTTGGTTTCATAAACTATTTTCCCTTTCCTAATTGAGCCCTTTGTCCTCCTCTGCTGGACTCTGAATTTTCTCCCAGTGTTGTGGTAGGCTGCTTTTTCTGGCTAATTTTGTATGCTTCATCTTTTGTTTTGACACTATCCCTGATTTCGCTTGTTATCAATGGACGCACTACCTTCCCTGATTTACTATTTTGCCAAACTGGGATAACAATTGTTGTAGTTCATCCATGCTGTCTTTAAATGCCTTCCATTGCATATCCACTGTCAACTCTTTAAGAATCAATTGCCAGTCGATCTTGGCCAATTCACGTATCATACCCTCAAAATTACCTTTTCTTTAAGTTCAGAAACCCTTGTTTCTGAATTAACTATGTCACTATCTCCATCCTAAATGAAGAACTCACCCATGTTATGGTCAACTCTTGCCCAAGGGGCCACGCTCACAAACTGCTAGCTAACCCTTCCTTATTACTCAATACCCAGTCTGGAATAGCCTGCTCTCTCGTTAGTTCCTCTACATGTTGGTTTAGAAAACTATCCCGCATACATTCCAAGAAATTTTCTTCCTCAGCATCCCTGCCAATTTAATTCACCCAATCTATATGTAGATTGAAGTCACCCATTATAACAGTTTTTACCTTTGTTGAAACGCATTTCGAATTTCCTGTTTGATGCCATCCCCAACTCCACTACTACTGTTAGGTGGCCGGTACACAACTCCCACTAGCGTTTTCTGCCCCTTAGTGTTTTGCAACTCTCCCCATATCGATTCCACATCCTCCAAGCTAATGTCCTTCCTTTCTATTGCGTGATAATCTCCTCTGTAACCAGCAACGCTACCCAACCTCCTTTTCCGTTCTGTCTATCGCTCCTGAATATTGAATATCCCTGATGTTCAGCTCCCAGCCTTGGTCATCCTGGAGCCATGTCTCCCAGATCCGAACTATATCATATTCATTAATAACTATCTGCACATTCAACTCATCCACCTTATTACGAATGCTCCTTGCATTGAGACACAAAGCATTCAGGCCTGTTTTACAACACTCTTACCCCTTATACAATTATGTTGAAAAGTGGCCCTTTTTGATTTTTGCCCTGGATTTGTCTACCTGCCACTTTTACTTTACTTGCTACCTATTGCTTCTACCCTCATTTTACACCCCTCCGTCTCTCTGCTCATGCTCCCATCCCCCTGCCACATTAGTTTAAATCCCTGCCCGACAGCACTAGCAAACACATCCCCCAAGGACATTGGTTTCATTCCAGCCCAGGTGCAGACCGTCCTGTTTGGTACTGGTCCCACCTCCCCAGAACATTTCCAATGACATTGAAAGTTGAATCCCTCCCCTTGCACCATTTTCAAGCCACGTAATCGTCTGCAATATCCTCCTATTTCTAATCTTGACCAGTACGTGGCACTGGTAGTAATCCAAAGATTTTTACCTTTGAGGTCCTAATTTTAAGTTTAGCTCCCTAAATTCGCCTTGTAGGACCTCATCCCGTTTTCTACCTATATCGTTGGTGCCAATGTGCACCACGACAGCTGGCGGTTCACACTCTCCCTTCAGAATGTTCTGCAGCCGTTCAGTGACATCCCTGACCCTTGCACCAGGGAGGCAACATACCACCCTGGAGTCTCGTTTGCGGCCTTATTTATTCCCCTTACTATTGAATCCCTTTTCACTATAGCCCTTCCACTCTTTTTCCTCCCCTCCTGTGCCGCAGAGCCACCCATGGTGCCATGAACTTGGCTGCTGCTGCCTTTACCTGATGAGCCTTCTCCCCCAACAGTATCCAACATGGTATATCTGTTTAGGAGGGAGATGACCGCAGGGGAATCCTGCACTACCTGCCTACTGCTACGCTGGCTAGTAGGCCCTTAATTTTTACCTGCGGTGTGGCCAACTCTCTATACGTACTACTCACAACGTGGATGTACGTCTATACGTACTTCTCAGCATCGTGGATGCACCAGTATGAATCCAACCGCAGCTCCAATCGTTCAATGCGGTCCGCCAAGAACTGCAGCTGGACACACTTCCTGCACACCTAGTCACCAGACACACCGACCATATCCCTTATCTCCCACATGTTGCAGGATGGGCAAACTATGGGGCCGATCTCAACTGACATGGCTTACCCCCAAATTAAATCAACTCACTCCCACTATAAAAATATTAATCCTTTAAACTGTACTTTTACTAAAAAGCACTGTACCCTTAAGTCACTGTACCTTTGACTCACTGTACCCTTAACTCACTGTACCCTTAACTCACTGAACCCTTAACTCACTATACCATTAACTCACTGTACCCTTAACTGACTGTACCCTTAACTGACTTTAACCCTTAACTCACTGTACCCTTAACTCAATGAACCCTTAACTCACTGTAGCCTTAACTCACTGTACCCTTAACTCACTGTACCCTAAACTCGCTGTACCCTAAACTCACTGTACCCTTAACACAATGAACCCTTAACTGACTGTACCCTTAACTCAATGAACCCATAACTCACTGTACTCTTAACTCACTGTACCCTTAACTCAATGAACCCTTAACTCACTGTAGCCTTAACTCGCTGTACCCTCAACTCACTGTACCCTAAACTCGCTGTACCCTTAACTCACTGTACCCTTAACTCAATGAACCCATAACTCACTGTACTCTTAACTCACTGTACCCTTAACTCAATGAACCCTTAACTCACTGTACCATTAACTCACTGTATCCTTAACTCACTGTACCATTAACTCACTGTATCCTTAACTCACTGAACCCTTAACCAGAAAGCAGAAATACAAACCTGGGGTTGCTCCAATCAGCTGCTTCCTCTAGTCCGCTTCCACCAATCAGTGGCATCCTTCAGACGACTTATTTTGAAGTGTGATGGAACGTTGCAGAGTGGGCAACGCTGCTCCCGCCGCTACAACCGCTCCTGGGCCTCCTGGGACTGTCATATGCTGAGAGACTGGAGCGGCTGGGCTTGTATACTCTGGAGTTTAGAAGGATGGGAGGGGATCTTATTGAAACATGTAAGATTATTAAGGGTTTGGACATGCTAGAGGCAGGAAACGTGTTCCCGATGTTGTGGAAGACCACAACCAGGGGGGCACGGTTTAAGAATAAGAGGTAAGCCATTTAGACCAGAAACGAGTAAACTCTTATTCTCACAGAGAGTTGTGAGTCTGTGGAATTATCGCCTCAGAGGGCGGTGGAGTCCGGTTCTCTGGATACTTTCTCTTGATGCTTTCAAGAGAGAGCTAGACAGAGCTCTTAAAGGTAGCGGAATCAGACGATATGGGGAGAAGGCAGGAACGGGATACTGATTAGGGATGATCCGCAATGATCACATTGAATGGCCGTGCTAACTCGAAGGGCCGAATGGCCTCCCCCTGCACTTATTGTCTAGTGTCCATTGTCACTCATAAATAAGTATGGCCCAAATGAGAAGAGCACAATGAGACAATCTCGTAGAATGTCGAAGGTTTTCCAAACGTTCATAGAACTTCATAGAACTTACAGCGTATACTGAAAGCTCTCTGTGAGAACCACATTTTGCACTCATTCACAGCACTTACGGTTTGTGCAGCTCGCGTCGCATTGGTTACATGCGGATTTGATAATATTGAAATTATACACATAACAAGTAAACACTTTTGCTTGAACTCTCTTAATATGTAAGACTTTGGGTTAAATATAATAGAAACTTGCCCACGTTTTTATGACTTCAACAATTTGCGACCACCTTTACACCCAAGATCTCCCGGGGTGGGTGTTCTCCGGTGCGGATATTCGATGGGACACTTCCCTGAAATTACCAAGGATGTGGTTTTAATCACAGCTCATTACTGGACCATTGAGCACGGGTTATGTCCCAACAATCTTGTCTTTCCCTATCAGACACCCAATGTTCGATCTCGTCCATCCCTCACCTTCGCAGAGGACAGTCTTTAGATTATTGATTCGCTGCGGATTATGCAAACTCCGTGATGTGTGCCATCCCTTATTTGTCCTTCCTAGTTTGTTTTTTTTGAAAACCACGAGCACTGGCTAAATCATCGGCGGAAATGAGTCGGGGAGCCAAGCGGATATTTGTTAAACGTGTCACTTGGATGCTCTGTGAATATGCTGGTTCTCAGTCACGGTGTTCCGCTGATCGCTCACACTGAGAAATGATATATAATGCGAAATTCACCTTTGAGTTCAAGGAACGAGGTTTGTCTACGCACAGGAACTGTCTAAGTCGGGTAACCACCGAACAGTGTTGGAAATATTTAATTTACTTTACCTGGGGATATACACTGGTTTGGACAACGCTAGATACAACTAGATTGAAAACATGGGATGAGCAGTATCCAACTAAATGCACCGTTTTTTGCAACGACGTTACTGTTGGAGACAGTGCGGTAAAATAAGCGGGAACATCGGAGAAGAGTATCGCATCTATTAGAGCGTCTGTCTCTTGACGCTATAGACCCGGGTTAGGTCACAACCTCCCCTGCTGGCTTGTGGACTTTGCGCTTTCTCTCTGTGACCACATAGGCTGAGCCCGAAAGTTTCCGTTACCTCCCACCTTCCAATGACAAGCAATGTGGACGTTGTGCGTCCTCTGTGAATTCCCCCGATTATGCCGCTTAATTTCGATTATGGAGAAGGGTTCTGTGATTAATCCAAATTATGGAGAATATAATTAATGTCAGATTAGTGTGAGTAGATGGTTGATGCTCAGCTTGGTCACAATGGCGACCGAACCTGTTTCCCCATAATGCAATTCAACAGGTCTGATGCTAAATTATTTGATTATGATCCTTTAAATGGATCAATGGAAACTTTATTGTCATCAGACCTTTCGGTCTGAACGAAATTTCGTTGCCTGCAGTCATACATATAGTAAATAACAAAACACACAATAAACACATATTTAACATCCACCACAGTGAGTTCACCAAACACCTCCTCACTGTGATGGAAGGCAAAAACCTTAAGTCTTTGTCTCTTCCCTTCTTCTTCTTCCTCTTCCTCTGCGCTGACGCGATCCAGGCCTCCGATGTTGTGACCGCACCGGGTGATGTAAATAAGTCCCGCGGGTGAACCGCGCTCTGTGAGCGGGCCGGCTCAACTCCGCGGCCCGGGGCAGTCGAAGCTGCCGAAGCTGCCGCCCTCCAGTCCAGCGGACGCAGCTGTTGCCGCGGGAGCTCCGGAAAAGCAGGTCACCAACCTGTTACCTGCAAGCTCCCGACGATGTCGTCCACTGGGCCCGCGGCCGGGCCTCCGAAGTCGCTGCCACCGCCACCGCCACCGGAAAGCCGCCACAGCTCCGAGTCGGGCCGCCGGAACGCCTGAACCCGCCACAGCCCCGAAGTCGGCCAGCCCCGCGCTGATAAGTCCTGGCTGGCTCTGTGTCCGGCTCCTCGGGTCGGTCGCAGTTGGAGGCCGTCAGCTCCGCCATTGGGCCTCAACGCAGACGGAGACGGAGACGGGGGATACGACAAGAAAAGTCGCGTCCCCCCCAAAGGAAGAGACTAAAACATTTCTCCCACCCCTCCCACTCACATACACTACACAATAACTCAATATTTACACGCTAAAACAAGACAAGAAAACACAAAAAAAGGAAATATGCTGCCAAGGCTGCGCCGCCCCACCACGAAAGGCTACAGTTTTTCATCATTTTTCAGTGTTTAATTAATCTTATCAGTCGAGCAAGGGGATATGTTAATACAGTCAACAATTGCTTTCTAAACATCGTCTGTGTCACCGCATATATGCACGTGTTTGTGCAACTGCTAAGTAATTGAAGCATAAATCCTATATTCGATACATAGAGGGGAAGGGAAAGAGCGCAATGTCCCCAATAACACATACGTGTATTTATCACAAACAATGAAATGATCGACCATAACAGAATGAAATTTCCGGAGATAAATAACAACAATATCACAGATTTCCTTCGATTCACTATTTCGGGATCACTGGAGTCTTTCGCATGTTTCTGGTTCCGGAGTCTCCTGCGGGCTCTGCTGGCGACCACAATGTGTCTAACTGTTGAAGCATTGAGCAGCAGGATCAATACAAACGGAACACCGGGGGTGAGAAGATAATGAAGAAACTCAATCGTTGCCCAGGTTCGTGAAACCTTAACACGTACTTCCATGTAACAAAACCAGGGAGTATTCGCCAATCTGTACCAACCTGTGTACATAAAATACCAGAAAACATTCTTTACACTGCTCAGTGCACTCACCGTGCCCAGAACCACAGTCGCCGTTTTCTCAGTGCAATATCTATGCTTCAGCTTTTGGCTACAGATGGCAACAAATCGGTCAAAGGTGAAGGAGACGGTGAACCACACGGAACAGTCGGTTACTGCATAAAGCACGACGGCGTGGAGATTACACAGGGGGATGTCCCTCACAAATATTATATAATGAGCAATCGGAATCTGTCTCAATATCACATCAAAGATAATGACCAGTAGATCCGCCGCTGCCATGGCCACCAGGTAGCGGGTCACACAGCTGGAGAGACCGCACTTTCCTCGACACAGGACCACAATTGTCATCAGGTTCACTGTGATGCAAAAACAAAGATCATATTTCAAGGGCAGGATGATTGCAACCTCCGCATTATGTGGTTGAGATGAGTTTAACGCCGTGAACAAACCCACTTTACTTGGATGAAGATCATCAGCGATTTCAAAATTGCATCTGTGATTCCGGAACCAAAGAACAATGTTATGTGCCCCAATGAATAAAGTTAATAATACGATATGGGGAATGCACTGAGCAATATAAACATTCATAGCAACAACGCGGTCAGTTTATGTTATGTGAAAGCCTGTAGATCACCCGAGACATGTGGTTCAGTATCAGACAGGAACCCAAAATTACATTGGCGTTTACAAGCAGTTGGTAAGAATCGATTAACTTCCATTTGGCAATTTAACCAGACGATGCCTATCTTTGACTTGTTATTTGAAGGAAATGTGTTATTGATGGTATCTTTGAGTTTAGAGTAGAGCTGCAACTGAGGAGGGAGTAGTGCGATATCAAATGATTGCACACTTGTCAAGTTACACAGAGATCATACAGAGAGGGGACAAAGCCCGTTGTCCTCACACTGTGAAGTACATCCCACAATACCACGTTGCGGTGGAACATTCTGTTCAAATGAAGTTTTGGAAATCACTCAATCGAACTAAACAGCAAACATGAAATGACATCTGGAACGCAGATTTTAATTCTACGGTAACCACAGAGAATGTCAATTGATGCAAAGAGGAGACTGGGAAAATTTCGACAGAAACTTGATTAGGTTCGAGTTGAGTTGAGTCTGCAGTTTTATACGCTCTCCGCAATTCTCCAGATCCTGCGGTGCTAATGTAAGCCAAGTAATCACCCAGCGAAAGGGCGCTGAAATGAATCATTGACCGGCACAGCTGCTGCCCACTTACTGATGGGTTTCCTTTAACATTCAGCATTTCCATCATCCTCTGTGACTTTGTATGTTCCATCATTTCTGCTGGAACTGGACCATGGGTCATAATGGACGCAACACAACGTGACTGTGCTCGATGTTAACCAATGCAAACACCGAGAAGTTGCCGATCTTTAATCATCTAAAATGCGACGTTCAAAGTGTCTGTCACACTCGCTCGCGCCTCAATTATTCCTCGGCAGAATGCAATCACAGAACTTGAAATTTAAAGAGAAAATTTCGAGAGACATACAGCAAGATTCTCAAATATTTAAAGCGTAAACAACAGCTCTCATTACTTACCGGGAACACCGATAATAGCCAGGATCGGGTAGTATATCTTTTCCATCTCATATATGACTCTAACAATCTGCATTTCGCCCATCTTCTTGTCACCGCTTATCCTCCAATGGCATCTAGGCGAATACCTTATTTGATTATGTTATGGCTCAATGGAAAACGTTCCCTTATTTGAAGAAAAGTGAATGTCCCTGTGGTGCGGGTGTGTGTCATTAATTCCATGTTGATCACAGTCGATGAGCAAACCTATTGTTGCATAATATTGTGAAGGAGGTACCACGTGGTTATTCACGTCAGTCTCCACAACGCTGAACATTTGTTCGGGCAATTCGGAGTAAACAAATATTCACCGCACAAGTGCTCACCCGCCATTGCGATTTCTGCAAACCGTTCATCTCCCATCCTCAGCCGATTGGACTTTATCTGTTAAATCAAGATAAATCAAATCCTAAATATCTATATGGAACGTTGCGTAAGGAACTCTCTAGTTTTTGCGTTTGCTTTCGCCATCTATATTTGTACATGGAAAACTTCCCACATTAGTAACAAGAGGCAGATTTAAGTGTGCGTTCGTGGTGATATTTAAACTTGGAGACATTCACAGCTCGATCATCAGCGGTTCTTTAAATGCCCGTTCGCTGAATTACCTTGCCTCAACAATGGCATTTCCTACACGGAGATTCATATACTTACTTGGTCTGACCAAATTGTTAAAGTTATAGTGATCCCCATGGATATTTTGAAATAATTTTTAACACTGAATGACTCACGAGATTATTCCTTTAAGTCGCAGCCAGTTGTGGCTGGCAGGCATATAGTCATAGACAGCGTGGAAATAGGCTCTTCAGCCCAACCTGCCCACACCGGCCAACGTATCCCCGCTATACTAGTCCCACCTAGCCTCGTGTTGTCCATATCAATCTAAATCTATCCTGTCCATTGTTATATTCCGATCGGCTGAATGAATAACAACTTACATGCATGAGAGAGAGTTTTATTGTCCAACATTCCCTGCTTATATACAACACCACTCATGAACATATACATGAATATGCATGCTTGTTTGCTCGGAGGCTGCAAGGTGACTTGGATAGTTTGGGTGAGTGGGCAAATGCATGGCAGATGCAGTATAATGTGGATAAATGTGAGGTTATCCACTTTGGTGGCAAAAACAGGAAAGTAGACCATTATCTAAATGGGGGCCGATTAGGAAAAGGCGAGATGCAACGTGACCTGGGTGGTACACCAGTCATTAAAAGTAGGCATGCAGGTGCAGCAGGCAGTGAAGAGAGCAAATGTTATGTTAGCACTCATAGCAAAATGATTTGACTATAGGAGCAGGGCGGTTCTACTGCGGTTCTACTGCGGTTCTACCGCAGTGGAGACCACACCTGGAGTATTGTGTACAGTTTTCGTCTCCTAATCTGTGAAAAAACCTTCTTGCGATAGAGGGTGTACAGAGAAGGTTCACCAGACTGATTCCTGGGATGACAGGACTTTCATATGAAGAAAAAAGGACTTTCATATGAAGAAAGAAGGGTAGACTCGGATTTAGAAGATTGAGGGGGGATCTTACAGAAACGAACAAAATTCGTAAAGGGTTGGACAGGCAAGATGCAAGAAGATTGTTCCCGATGTCGGGGAAGTCCAGAATAAGTGGTCGCAGTTTATGGATAAAGGGGAAGTCTTTTCGAACCGAGATGAGAAAAAAAATCACACAGAGAGTGGTGAATCTGTGGAATTCTCTGCCATAGAAAGTAGTTGAGGCGAGTTAATTGGCTATATTTAAGAGGGGGTTAGGTGTGGCCCTTGTGGCTAGAGGGATCAGGGGGTATGGAGCGAAGGCATGTACAGGATACTGAGTTGGATGATCAGCCATGATCATATTGAATGACAGTGCAGGCTCGAAGGGCCGAATGGCCTACTCCTGCACCTATTTTGTATGTTTCTATGTTTCTATGCTCTACTTTTTTTAAAAAGTATTAAATCTAAGTACGCAGTTACAATTGTGTTGTTGTAATCCTTGATTTAAACCAGTATTTATGATATATTAAATGATAAACATAATATATTTATTTTACATATTTACATATTTTCGCTTTTACCTTGACAGTGAGTTACTTAACTTACAAACCTAACCTGACTACTGGTTTACGGACCCTGCCTGATCGAACTTCGAACTCTATTCAAACTCACTTTCCGATAGTCTCAGAGATTAAGACTTTATGCTCAGTTTTTGGTTCATCTTTGGCTTAAATCATTTGATCAACATGAACACTTTTGATCCTCCAACTTGAATTAAGTATCTTTTTGTTCCACACACTTCCACTATATTCCCAAAATCCCATTTGCTCGACTGGACTGGTTGGGAGGACTGAGAACACAAACCTGCTCATCTGGCTTGAAGTTCCTCTTCTTTTTGTGGAAGTCAAAATGGCGTTTTTGACGTAACTGTTTTTGCTCAACTCTCAAGGCCAGATTGGGTTGAACTAGACTTAGGCTTCTCGTCATCAACAGTTGTGCAGGTGAGTAACCTGTTGTGTGTGGTGTGGTCCTGTACTTCAGCAAGAAACTAGCCAAACGTTGTTTCATACTGAGCTTTGATCCACCCTGCAAAACCTGTTTCTTGAGAGCATCGTTGACAATTCTAACAGACCTTTCCGCCGCCCCGTTGGGGGCTGGATGGTATGGGGGAAGAGGTGTGTGTTTTTCCGCTGCATGAACTCTTTAAACCGCTCTGAATGTATCTGAGGCACATTATCAGAAACAAGTTCTTCCGATAAACCATGGCATCTAAAAGTGCATCTTAACGCATCTATGGTACGTTCAGTAGTAGTGCTTGACCCCATATGCTTGACCTCAATCCATTCGGAATAACTATCTACGAGTACCAGAGAGTGATCATTACCCTTTTCACAAAAATCTACATGAACTCTCTGGAAAGGTCAACTTGTCCTTGACCAGGGATGCAGTGGTATTTTGGTGGTTTACTCCGGCAATTTGGCAGGCGCTACATTTGCTCACCAGTGACTCGATGTCACTGTCAATACCAGGCCAATGCACAAAACTTCTGGCAACCGACTTCATGCTTACAATGCCTGGATGTTCGGACTGAAGTTCATTCTCAAATTTTGTTTCTCAAAGACTCTGGTACAACCACTCTGTAACTCCAATTAATGCATCCCTGTCCACGTGATAATGCATGGCGTCGATTATTGAAAGGCTTCAGCTCTGAGTTCGGAACTGATTTCAATCCATTATCGATTTCAGTCCATCCGTTCAATGTCTGTTCATAGACCCACTTCAGCACATGTCTTTCATTGTTTCTGCAGCAATTCCTATTGCAGTCACTGGAAATGTTTAATCTACAACATGCAGTGTGTAGATTCAGTTCTCACTTCCCACGTCAGAGTTCTCATGGGGCCACATGGACAACGCATCTGCAACTGCGTTGCACTTGGAACTTTTGTACTACACCTTCTACAAATACAAGGATACAAATGACATTTATTATCACATACACCAATTGGTGTAGTGACCTGCCATTGCAGCACACGAATAATGATAAAACAGAACATTAAAGAATGTAACAGTCAACATGAAACATCCCCACACAATGGGTCCGACTGTGGGGAAAGGCAGCAAAGTCCAGTTCCGTCCCCTGTTCACCCATAGTCGGGGCTATTGTGGCCTCCGCAGTCGCCGCTACGGCAGCCCGATGCTTCAGGCCCTCTTGCCGGGAAGATGGAACTCCGGCGTCGGGTGAACACTCCTCAGCGGCTGGGAATCTTTGAAGCGGCCGCTTCTTCCCCGGAGACCACGGCTCCCGAAGTCCCCAGGCCGCGCTGGTTGGAGCTCGGACTCTGGCGATGTTGGATCCCAGGCTCCGCGGTGTAGTCAAACTGGGACAGCAAAATTGCCCAACGCTGCATCCTTGACGCTGCCATGGAAAATATCGCTGATTTGTTACCAAGTATCATTAGTTGTGGCTTGTGATCAATCACTTGGGTGAATGGTCTGCCGAGAAGAAACTGATGGAATTTCTTGATTCCGAACATGATGATGAGTGCTTCCTTTTGTTTCTGTGCATCATTGCGTTCACTCGATGATAGGGTGTGGGATGAAAAACCAATAGGCTTTTCCTGTCCGTCATTCATTATGGGGGAGATCACTGCATCTGCACCATAACTTGAAGCATCACTACGATACGACATGCGAGTTTCATCTCGCATGTCGTATCGTAGTGAACATGAAGTTTGTCACTTGTCAAGTTTTCCTTGCAGATGTCATATGCACATGCTGTTCCTTTCCCCACGTCCATTTCGCATCTTTTTGTAGCAGATGATGTCGTGGCTTTAGCACAGCGAGTCTGCCCAGGAGTGACCCCGAGTTTTCACTTGTGGGGATCACGTACGATGAACGTTTCTGCAACGTCGGACCTCGCGCGATCAACTTGTCCACTCGTCGCGCTAACGGCAGGTACACGCGAAACTTGAAAACTCGAACATGTTAGATTTTTTCCACGAGTCAAATTCACTGTTCAAGTGTAAAATGGAAACATTTTAACTCTCGTTGACCTTATTAACTCGTGAGTCTAACTTGTTAACCCGTGGGCACTCTTTACTCGGCATCTGGACAGAGGAAAAAAAAGGTGATGTCAACATCAGCACGTGACCTGCTCAATCGAGGGCGTTTCACCTCATTGCTGGTGAACATTTTTGAGAAGAAGCTTGGTGAAGATGGCTCCAAGAAAAGTTCAACGGAAGGGAAGAACAGGGCCATATGAAAAAACTGGCAAGAAGACTTTGAAAATGCGGGAGGAGGAGGAGGAGGAGGGGAGGCAGGAATAGAGGCAACTGGAGATTCCAGTGGAGATGCCACAGGAAGAGGCACATGTTGAGATTTGTGACTCCCAGGTTGCTGTCTGTGAAACAGCCTCAGCCAAGGGAACATGGAGTAAAGTGAGACCCTATCACTTCAACAGGCAGCAAGAGGGAGACCTGGTGGAGTGGTATCAGGCACATGATACACTGTACGATAAATCCAAAGAGGATTATCGTAATAGGGAAAAGAAGCGTGCTATCTTTGAAAAGAAGGCAATGGAGTATCCTGATTGCACATGTGAGTACATTATGATATATCATGGCATTAGCAGGGGAACCATTTTATTTAATTGCAAAACTTGCAGTGTTGTTGTAAAAGTTCTATATTTTCCGTAAAAATAAAACTTCTCTAGTAGGTCTGTGCCCTGCAGCTGTAAAGTTATCAGTTGCAGACAACTTTCACAGGTTGTGCTTTTGAAGTTTGAATCCTGTCTCCAAAAGGCCATAAAATTAAATATGCGTGAGTACAGGCAATTGAAACATGTTATGCTTGCCTTAGAAAAAAGCTCTTTGTTTTGAGCTGTTAATCCTGTCTCCAACAAATACCACATTAAATATGCGGATGGCAGGCAATTAAAACAGGGCAGCCATTTTACAGTGTACTCTCTGCAACTTTTCATCTCTTGGAACACATCCTATGCTATAAGTTCCTTTTTAATCCCACCACTCTCCTGTAATGCAGATGAACAACTAGTCCAATGGGTGATGAACCAGAGGACAATATATGGCAAAGTCACCGCACTTGGAACAAAGACGGGGTCTGCTGGCAGCAGACTAACAGAGAGAAACAAGTGGATAGAGAAAATGTGGCGTTTCTTTTCCAGCCATATTGTGCGTGTGGTGACCAGAAATAGTGGGGAAAAGGTACTTATTACGACAAAGTTTTACAGTGATGAGGCTCTGGACACACTGTCTAAATGTCTTAATTTTATTCCTCCAGCAACAACAGAACATTGAACAGGTGTTGGATGATCCTCTGGATGGGGACATCTACACCACGACCATCCATCAGCCAAGAGCACTCCAGGAGGCAGATGTCGCAGGACATCAACATTGGCGGCACCACGCCTGGAGGTCCTGAAGAAAGTACAGCTATAGAGAACATGGGTGTTGTAAGTACATAGGGTTTCTGCACATTTACATTTCCATTGCACAATGCATCCATCCAACATTTTGGTCTTATCTAATATGGGTTCTTATGTTTCAGATCAGGGACCTTGTAAGAGGCACGGTTGATTTAATGAGAGATGGACGCAAGGAAACAGAAGGAATACCTATTTGAGTAAACTCTGGGAGTTTTGTCAATTGATGGTGATCGAGAACATTACTGATGATCAGTGGACATTAACAAGGACTTTGTTGAATGTGGCAATCGAATTCCGAGAGAAACAGGTTAATATGACATCCTGACTTAATTCACTTATTTCGTCGTTTTGGTGAAAGCTATTTAATTCATTTATTTAATGTGTGTTATTGTCTGTGCAGAGGGCAGCAGCAGCAGCAGCATCAGCAGCAGCAGCAGCACGTGGACCTATTTTGCCTCGTCCCATGCATGTACAGCTTGTACGTCTCACTTCTTTGATCAGGTATTAAAAAACATATGAACCCTTTAATAACTGTTGTTGTCTGCCACTGATGTAATCAATGATTTTTGTGTAATGCATTGAGTTCGACTGATATATTATTCTCTCATTCAAAAGCATTCAGCGCGGCAACAGGGAGGACATTTTCCAATGGGGGCACTGCCACAATACCAGGCAGCACAGTTATACAAATATCTTGCGTTGGTTTGAACTTCAAAGAAATTAGATTTGCTACCGTGAAGGACTTTAAATTAATACGCATCCATGATCAATGTTAATGAGATGCTTGAAAAGCGCATGATTCATCCAAAAAGACATAATACATTATCCTAAAGTTAACATTTAATTCTTAACCCTATTGCACCTTTTTCCGGTGTGTGAAACAGTTTTCACATGTACTTCATACTTTTTTTCCAGAGACACATCCCATCACCACTCAGTTATACAGAGCTGCATCCTGCATCAAGAGCTGCGTTCCAACCTGTAGTTGGAGAGGGCCATCTAGGAACACAGTCACCATTTGATGAATTTACAGAGGGGCACAGTGAACTGGGAGATTAGTTCCTTTATCCATCTGATTTTTATTCTTATGTATATGTTTATGTTGTATTTTGCCTGTTTCAGCATTGTTAAGTATCTTTTGGATACTCCCACTTTTTCTAAAAGCTTTTAAGGTGTTGAAAAGCTTTTTTACTTCTCAGTTTGGTTGTCACTGTTTGTTTACTTCAATGCGCAATAAAAGCGAGTTCTTTGTTATCAAGATCAAATTGATGTCTGGAAGTCTTCATTTTAATATTACTAGAGTCTCATGAATGTAATATTCCTTTCATCATAAAACAGAAACTAAAGGAGGTGTGAAAAAATATTCATCTCAGTAGATCATAAAATAAGACAGCACGGTGAATGTGAAACAAATTCTTTAGTTATCTCGTTCAATATAAAATACGCTTTTTAGCACATATTGAAAAAATGAACACCACTGCAAACAACACTGTGGTGTGAAAAAGGGCTTTTCAACATGCAAATCAACAAATGAAGTACAAATAAGTATTTCAAGTATATGCTCTATTCCAGCTGTTTAATGGAGCTCAAGCGTAAATTCAGGCAATAAAAGAAACAATGCAATGCACTATGGCAAGTGTTGAAATCTACCGTCAGATAAACAGATGCATGATAACCACTTTTTAAATGAAAGACAAATGCAATGAAATTATTTTACACTAAAATGATAACAAAATCAACACTTAAAGTTAAATAAACGAAAGTCAGCAGGATTAAACTGCAACATGAAAATAACTGGACGTGTCTGCATGTGGTCTCTCTTCATGCAGTGGTCTACCTGTGGTCGGCTGTCCCTCAAAATAAGCTGTCCTGCCACGGCACACTGCCCAATTCTGAATTATAGTATGAGCAGAGATGCTCTCTCTGCTCTTTTGCACTGTTTGTTCCCGTGTGTCCTCGATAACTTTGCAGTGGCACCAAAGTAGCGTTGTTTGCAGCATTCCTCCAAGCACCTGGTGTTATTATCCCTGTGTGACTGTCCACTAAGTCACCGTCCTGCATGGCTGTTGCTGATCCTGCAGCTGCACCTCTCATACGGATCAGGTTGTGCAGAGCACATGCTGCAAATAAAATAGCCTCAACATTCTTGGGCTCCTGTTCCATTGTTTTGAGGAAGCATCTAAATCTGTTTGCCAGGATGCCAAACGCATTCTCTACAACCCTCCTAGCCCTGGACAGCCTGTAATTAAAGTTCCTCTGGACCCTTGTCAAATGTCTGTGTGGATATGGCTTCATCACCCAGGGCCTTAGTGCAAATGCATCATCAGCAACCACTGAATAAGGAATGTCCGGGCTGTCTTCTCCAGGCAGAGGTTCGGGGTCAGGCATGCCTGCTGCTCCTTTTTCCATGTTCTGCCCAAGCCAGGTCTCTCTCCAAATCCTGCCATCAGCGACACTTCCAGGTGTGCCCACATCCACATACAGGAAGTTATAGTTTAATCCACCACAGCTAACAGCACAATAGAGTGGATTTTTTTGTAATTAAAATAATTCGAGCCACCATTGGGTGGAAAACGAATGGCCACATGCTTGCCATCCAAAGCCCCACATGTGTGTCTAAAGTTCCATCTGCTTTCAAACCCCAGCGCCACTCTCTTCCACGCATCTGGTGTACTGGGGCAGTCCATGACATCAGCTGCATAATAATCGATTATGGCCTCACAGGTCTCTCGGACAATCCCGCTGATGGTGTTGTGGGCAACCAGAAAGTTGTAGGAGAGGCTCTTGTAGGAATCACCTGAAGCCAAGTAGCGGAGGGTGATTGCTAGGCGCAGGCCTGGTTCCAGAGCCTTTCTCATAACCGTGTCATGCTTCATCAGCCGAGGTCCCAAGCTAGTCTTCAGCTCATTAAAGAGCTCAGGTAAAATTCTGAGGAAATTTTTAAATGCTGATTTGTCCTCTTGGCACAGCACTTTAAGCAGCTTTTCATATTGTCCAAAGCGAGATCTCCTTTCAAAGAGGGGCTTCACCCACTGAGACCTCTTCTTAATTTTCCTCTTTACTCTGATTCTCTCCCTTCTGCTTTCATTTAACAAGCGTAGTTGCATCACATTTTGGGCTGCTGCATACAGCGCTTGAACAAAAAACAGCAACATCCTGCACTCAAATTGCCTTGTTGCAGACATGTTACCAAATGAGCCAATTTAACCAAGGGACGATTTTTATAGTGTGTGAATAAAAGATCATGACGATTTTTCAACACGTCATGTTGCCAGAACGGGCCATATCTCCACTGAATCTCAAATTGCGATTTCTGGATTCGTTTTAAATGTAACCCTGCGATAACGATTAAGTTGTTTTTGGTAAAAATTAGATGTTAGATCGATGATTGATGATTTAGTTTCCCTAGTGGATAAACTTCAAACTCCCAGTGCTGTAGACTGCAAAATGTCATGCACACAGAGGAACACTTGGATCACTCTTTTAGGATCCACATAACACGACACAATGCTGTAAATGTACCGACCAGTATCTCCTAAACCAGGTCGCATTTTGATCATAATGTTTCTCATTTAAAACGAGTCAAACGGCAACAGATTATAAATATGTTGTTAGTTCTGTAGTGGTATTTTAACTCGCAGACATTGACAGACACACACAAGTAAACGTACAGTCTGTGTATTTGTGGACAACACATGTATGTGTCCAACATGTATGAGGTGAGCTGGCTAATGTGTACATGATGCCCCCCACTCCTGGCCACCGTCCCCGCCGCTTGCTGCCTGCCCGCCCGTCCCACCTGTTCTCATACTACTGGTACTGACAGATCCGGGCAGGGCTGCTTAAATTTGGTAAAGAAATGCACATGGGCCAAATATGCAGCCAATCACAATTACCCATTTCTTCACTACAAATGTTTCACCTCATATCCCCTCTCGTTTTCTACCATGAACTTTGAAAGCGAGATCTGGCCCCGATATCCAGCGTGAACAAGCGCACTGACGGACCGCAGAATGCCTCATATTTCATTATGACACTGGACCTGTTGAGCCCATCCAGTCTATTTGTGTGTATAAAGTCACTCCTGTTAGAAACACTGTGTCACATTTCAGGAGACGTTGTCAGCTCAAGAGTTAACGGGAGACGAACTTTGTCAGCTCAAGAGTAAACGGGAGACAAACTTGGAACAACGCAGTATACCATACCCGTGGGAACTCGGTTCAAACACTTGAACATCAACTTGGGATATCGTGCACAACCACGAGTCTGTCACTCGGGGTACCTCGTGGGTCAAGTCGCACAGTGAGACAGGGCATGGAAGGAATCGTGTATAGACTGCACTTTCCCAAGGAATGATCCTAGCTGACACATTGTTGCGTTTTGGAGCATTTACTATTGCTTCGACTTTCGCCTTCAGGGGGCTAAGTCTGTTGACATCTCCTTCCGAAAAAAACCTTTCTAGTTTCCCCCCCCCTCCCCCACCTCCAGTTTAAATTCCATTCGGAATATTTTGGAGGACCAAGAAAGAAAGAAAAATAAAAAACTTTGAGTTGTGTTTCAATCACTAGCAATGTTACAACATTTTGAGATTTTAAAAATCAAGCCTGCAATTTATACCATCAGATAAAGCATAAAGAGAAGTTTAATGTGACACCTAATTCACTTTCATATCTTCAGTATATAAAAAGTTATGGCCATTTTCATACTCGGAAATTAGCATCTTGTTCCCTATTGCTTTTCCAGTGACTTCACACAACATTTGTGATCTAGGACAGTCAAAAGCCCACAACTTTCTTAAAAATTAAGAGAACTGAAAATGAATTCAGTTATTATAGATTGAAGCATTCTGAAACAAGTATGAAACAATCTTACTTGGATGACCTGAAATTAAAGCATATAATACATTTACAACTACAATACAATTATTTACCCAATTGTAGCTAATTACAAAATTCAATTACTAGATCTAAACATCTATACATTTCTTAGAAAATATTAACATTATTATCACATACACCAATTGGTGTAGTGAAATTTGACTTGCCATTGCAGCACACGAATAAAAATAAGACACAACATGAAAAAATGTAACAGTCAACATAAAAACATCACCCACTCAATGGTTCCCACTGTGGGCGAAGGCAGCAAAGTCCAGTTCCGTCCCCTGTTCTCCCATAGTCGGGCTATTGTGGCCTCTGCAGTCGCCGCTACGGCAGCCCGATGCTTCAAGCACTCTTGCCGGGAAGATGGAACTCCGGCGTCGGGTGAACACTCCTCAGCGGCTTGGAATCTCTGAAGCGGCCGCTTCCTCTTCGGAGAGCCCGGCTCCCGAAGTCCGTTGGCCATGCTGGTTGGAGCTCCCTGTGGCGATCTCGGATCCCAGGCTCCGCTGTGTAGTCTGGAAGGAATGGTGCTTTGAACTGCACCATCCCAAGGAATGACCGTAGCTCTGATACTTTGTTGGGTTTTGGAACATTTATTATTGTTTCATATACTGCCATCACGGGGCGAAATCTGTTGTCAACCCCTTCTCAAAAACCCTTTCTGGCTTAAGTCCCCCTTCCACCACCTCCATTAAATTCCATTTGGAATATTTTGGAGAACCAAGAAACCAAGAAGAAGAAGAAACTTTGAGTCCTAGGTAGACCACCTCTGACTGTGCGAGTGCACATTTACTTTATCGCAATTTGACATTGTGCCAGTTCATTCGTGTGAGAACTTGCTCAAGGATTTCCAGATGGTCTACCATGCCCTCTGCGAATATCAGCAGGTTATCCTGGCTGCATGCACAGTGCGAAATGTCTTGTAACATTTTGTCCATGACAGACTGGAAATGTTTTGGGGAAGATTTCCCACCATAGGGCAGCTTTGTATATGAATACACGCCCTTATGTGTATTGATAATCAGGTACTGCTGACTTTCCTTGTAAACATTGAGTTGGGCGTAAGCATGAGACAAATCCAGTTTAGTGAAGTCTCTTGCTCTGCTAAGTTCTGCGTGAAGATGTTGCGAGGTTGGTAACGGATATTGTTTGTCATCAACGGCTTGGTTGATTGTGACTTTGTAATCACCACATAATCGGTCAGTTTACAATATGTGATTTGGACCAATCAACGCTGAAAATGTTTTTCCAGTCTAACTCTATACTACTCAGCCAATCCTTTCCATGGAGGGTTGGTTTATTTCTGTGGCTGGCCACTATGATGGGCAGTGATACTGACTGACCATTATGCTGAGCTTTACAGATCATTTGTGTACATGTGCCCAAAACTTCGCCCTGAGTAGGTTCTCAGCTTGACCTTACTCTCAAACAATGGTGTCTGTGGGAACTGTGTTCCGTACAGGTCTTTGCTCATGACCGAATGATCTGCTGCCGTGTCAATACACATATCCTTAACTGTTCATTCATCAATAGTTTCGTACGAAGGTCCTTGCCTTGGCTGGTTGTAGGCTTATCGATTTTGGTTGCATAAATGGTGTACACCCCAAGTTCATTTCATCTGGGTTCATCTACAAGCTGTGAGCTCCTTTCTGGTGTTGTCGCTTAATTTCCGCAGATTGTTGGTTTCCTGTTTTAAGCTTGGCCCGACATGCTGAGGCGATATGATATTTCTTCTAGCAGTTACAGGACATGACCATTTTGAACTGACAAAATTGGGATGAGTGATTACCGTTGCAACGATAACAACTGGCTGAACTGGGCTCCCCACCAAAACCACTGGTTTTAGTTTCGCGCCTTTTAGTTTGGCCATAGGCCACTGCCTTGTGACTGTAAACGGCCACTGCAGTCCATGGTGGATGAAACTCGCGAGCATTCTATGATGCCACCCCCTTTGTGGTAGCAATCTTGCATGCAATCTTGAATGTAAGATCTGGAGTGTTCATGAGTTGGGACTGAATTCGTTCATCCACTAGACCACAAAAAAATCTGTCACGTATTGCTCGTCCGAGAAAGGATCCAACGTTGCAGTATAAAGTTAAGTTTTTCAAGGCAACAATGTACTCATTCATTGTCTCATTCTGTTTCTGGTTTCAAGTGTCAAATGTACAGCTTTCTGCAATTTCCAGAGGCTTTAGGTTGAAGTGCTCCTCCAACTTCTTCATAATGTCATTGAATAGCACGTCTTTGCCTTTATGGGTGCAAAGTGATTCACGAGTGTGCCGAACACTTCAGGACCGATCTCCATGAGCAGAATCGCTTTCATACGTTAACAAACGGCCTTATTTGTTTCAGTCACTATCTCTCCATCACCACTAATCTCCATTATGTTGTTTGCCGTGAAAAGCAAGTTTGCTCTCTCCACATGGGAGCTGAACGACTCTCTACACGTGTCAAAATTGCCAAGGTTTCCGATGTAGCCCGTGGACGCTGCCACCGTGTCGTTCTCCATTTTTTAAAAGTCCCTTGAAAACCCCGATTTCCTCTCTGTTTTGTTGTAACAATTCACCTAAAATTTAGCTGTACAAAGGCTATTCAGCTTGAGGAACTCGACTAAAGAAAATCTTACACAATCCCATATTGCTACGTAGACACAACATAGAGATAGCCTGTCAAACTCTCGACGATTTGTCCAGATGCTGTTTTAAACTACAGTCCCCTGCATAGAAGGATCTGTGGTCTATCGTGCCCAGCTCGCAAACAACTGTGACACAACTCCGTCTTTACCGTTTAAAATGTTAAACAATTCTTCATGTTGCACAACAGTCCTGCGCTATATTTAAATATTTCCAAATTTAGGGGAATCGTTGACCAGCGAACATAGGTACAAAGTTTAGGGGACAACATTTAATTGGAGTCTGAGGGGTAACATTTTCACACTAACTGTGGTGGGTGTAGGGAACAAGCTGTTAGATGAGATAGTTGAGGCTGAGACTATACCAACGTTTAAGAAAGAGTTAAACAGGTACATACATAGGTATGGTTTGGAGGGATATGGAACAAGCACAGGTAGATGGGGCTAGTATAGCCAGGGCATGTTGGCTGGTATGGGCACGTTGGATCGAAGGGCCTGTTTCCAAACTCAAAAACGCTATGACTAAGAATATGACTCTAAATGTGTCAATAATTAGAGGTATATAGAGAATGTATTGAAGGATGGAAAAGGAAAAGGAAACCAATTGACACAAGTGGCATCTCATGGGAACTCGATGGCGGAGTAGGCAAGAGAGGAGGGAAGCCTATCACGTGTAAACAACACTGAGATGTGTACTTGAAGACCTGTCATGCGCAGGGCCACGGGGCAGTGCAAAGGGGTGGATCAGCTGAGTTCACATTTTGGACTATTTGTATACGAGGGACCAAACGACCTAGTTTCGTGCTGAAAACGTTCCATGACCCCAACATTTTGCCAATCGACCCTGATTGCCGAATTTCAATGACAATGTTGCCCTTGATATGTACCCCAGCCTCATGTCCCAAACGAACGTGTGTGGGTTAACGTCGTTTTGATATCGTTTTAGTCACACACTGAATCGTTTTTCAATCGTCGGAAAATTCGCGGTGACTGGATGCATCCTGACACTCGGCCAGTCACACGGTGAGCAGCGCATGTCTGACATTAAGCAGATTCAGAGGGAATAGACTGGCGTAATCCTGCGAGCCCTCTAGCGGACCGGTAGTGGAATAATAGGGCTGTTGAACTCTACCAGTTCCTCACTGGATTCGTTCTTAGATTTCCAGATGGTCCCACCGGAAACCGCGGTTCGATTGTCCAATTGCCTGTATTGGAGCTCGGAAATGTAGGTGAAGTTATATGCAGCGATTCGGAAATGAATCGGAGAATCATTTACCAATAGAGTGCTACAGTGATGAAACAGATGATTCAGCCCAACTTCCCACACTGGCCAACATAACCCAGCCACACTAGTCCCACCTGCCTGCATTTGGTCCATGTCCTTCAAACCTGTCCTATCGATGTATCTGTCCATATATTTTTAAATGTTGCGATACTCCCAGCCTCAACTAACTCCTCTGGTAGCCTGTTCCATGCACCCACCATTGTGAAACATTTACCCCTCAGAAACCTATTAAACTTATGTCCTCTGGTCCTCGATTCACCTACTCTGGGTTTAAGAGACTTTGTGCATATATCTGAACTATTCCCATCATGATTTTGTACACCTCTATAAGATCACCCCTCATCCTCCTGCGTTCCAAGGAATAGAGTCCCAGCCTACTCAACCTCTCCCTGTAGACGAGATTCTCCACTCCTCGCAACATCCAACAATTATTGGAAGTGAAATCAGATTATGGAATTACATTGTAAATACTCACGTTTTCTCTTGTTTGGAGTTTGTTACTAATCAGTCAGCAGGTATTCGAGAATCTGCAAAAGACCAAGATTCCACGGTGTATTTATGTCTCATTTGAATGATCGCACTTTGTAAGATGTGCCGGATGCGTTCGTTCCCTGTGTGATGGATCCGTCCATAACCTGTCCCCGTGAGCACACCCTGTGATGCTGGCATTGTGTTATTGCATTGTCTTTTATTAGTTTAGTTTAGTTTACAGATGCAGCTTGGACACAGGCCCACAGATTCCACGGGGACGATCAATGTTCATCCGGTTACGCCAGCTACATGTTAACCACGTTCGCATTCACTGACTCACTGCACAATCGGACTAATTTCACAGAGTCCAATTAATCTGCAAACTTGCTTATTTTTGTGATGTGGTAGGAAACCACAACACCCGGAAGAAACCGGCGCGGTCCAAACTGCCCAGAGACAGCACCCGAGGTCAGGATAAATGCCCGGTCTCGTGCGCTGTGGGACAGCAGCTATTTCAGCGGTGTCACTGTGCCGCCCTTGTCAACGATGTGTCTGTATCACGTCAGTACACTCAAAATGTGCCTAAATGGACAAGGTATCAGATTCGGTAACTGCCCCACCTACTCTAAGTACTTTCTGCACCACATACAGTATTTATATCTCAGATTTTCTGTATAGCGTGTGTGGGGGAAATACCGTTCGTCGAAAGGGAGACAAAATATGCGGACCATTAGATGATTCATTGAAATTAGGATAATTTTCCACACAAGATGTGGCGTAGAATGGAACTCGATGCCGAAGACGGTGGGAGAGGCAGCAACTTCATCACGTTTGAACAACTGGTTGGCCCGGTGGCGCAGCGGTAGAATTACTGCCTCACAACGCCAGAGACCCGGGTGCGAACCTGACTATGGGTGCTGTCCGCACAGAGCTCATACGTTGTCCCAGGCGCCTCCAGGGGTTATCTCCGGGTGCTGCGGTTTCCCCCCACACTCCAAAGACGTACAGGTTGTGCCTAGTGTAGGATAGTGCAAGTGTACGACTTTGGCTAGTCGGCGCGGACTCGGTGGGCCAAAGAGCCCGTTTGCATGCGATATCTCCTAAAACACTAAGATGCGTACTTGGAATGTTCGCCCACAGGGCTACGGACCCAGCGATGGAAGGTGAATCTTCGGCATCACTGACTACCAGGTTGGGGAAAAATGTCAGAAATCACCAGGTAAAGTTATCGGACACCAAACTGATTCCGTATGAATTAAAATTGGCGGGAATGAGCTGCGTTGAAGGAAGTTCTGCTCAATGCAATCCACAAACGGGGACCTCAACATCTCAGCGTTTGTGTGGATTCGGACTCTGAGCCGTTTCTTTCAGTTTCCTGCTCGTTTGTCGTGAGCAAAATAATTGGGATGGGGTTAATATGAATAAATTTCAGAGACCAAATTACACTCTGTCGACCATTGATGCAATGTTTGAGGCAGCGACTGTTGTAGATCCCTCGATGGTGGGGAAGTCAATACCCGTGATGTACTGGGTAGTGGTAATCACCTGTTGCAGTATCCTTCGCTCCTGGCATTCAGGTTGCCGACCCAGGTCTTGCTGCAACCAGACAACATACTCTCTGCTGTACACCTGTGGAAGTTTAAGATAATACTCGACGACATACCGAATCTTGTTTAACTTTAAACACTAAAAAGACAAACTCTGTCTGCTTCTCCATCAAAAAACTAGCCCTAACAAACCTCCTCAATATAAAAATCAATGCTGAGCTCATTGAACAAGTACCTGAAGTAAAGTAGCTGGGAATAATTATAGACAATCAGTTGAACTTTAAAAGTCATATTAAGAAAATGTGTAACACCATTCAGAGAAACTTGGGCTGTTTTATGATTATAAGAAACTGTTTTGACTTTTAACTGTGCTTTTCATTTCATGAATTCTATGATTCTCTCACATATATCTTATAGCTTAACCACATGGTCCCCAGGCTCATCAGTCATCAATTAAGGCCATAGAGTGTCTCTATAACCGAGCCTTGAAAGTCCTGGACAAAAAAAGAATAAGGTATCATCACTGTCAAATTCTAAGCAAATATAAGATCCTAAGTGTTGCTAACTTTATTTACTTACATTTAGTTAAATTGGTCTTCAGGTGCCTAAATGGCGCTTCTCCCCAGCTGCTGTGTAAAACAATAACAAGACTGCAAAGCGGTACCAGATCCACCACCCGAGCAGCGTCAAAAGGCTATTGGAGTATCCCCTTCTGCAGAACATCTTTTGCTCAAACTGCCTTTTCAGTAAAAGGGACAAAATTATGGAACTCACTGCCAGACCACTTGAAATGTATCCCTACATATGTCACATTCAAAAGAAAAACAATAGTGGCTAATTCAACAACAATCTTGTTCTCATATTTAGTTTTTACACTGTGCTCTCTCTGTATGTCTTTTTCTCTTTTACATTTTTTATCTCATTTCCATTTCCATTTTCCTATTTTTAATAATGTTAATCTGTATTATCATTTTTAACCAAAAGCCCTACTAGGGAGAAGTGTTGCGAGTTAGCTTTGGCTAAAAACACTATGATGCATAGGTCAGATGACTGTTTCAAGTGTATCTATGTTTTTGTATCTGTCCCTATTTAAATAAACCTTAAAAAAAATAATTACAAATAAAAAAAAGTCCGCATTCTTTTCAGGGAGTTGAGGAGTCATAATTGCATCAATGTTCTGGGTCCAGGAAAGATCTTCAGAGACTTCCAAGCAGAGGATTTTGCAGTTTTTGCCTTTTTCCACCATCGTCCAGTTGATCTAGACAAGTTTGTGGGACCTCATCCTTCTCCTAAGTCCAGAAGTAGATCATTGGTCTTCCTGGCGTTGAGAGCATGGTTGTTGTGCTGGAACCGTGGACATACTAGATGGTGGTGTGGCCCAGAATGTCGACGCCCACTGTTAGACAGGTGATTTGCTGATTTTAGGTTCCAGTGCAGTCCTGAAGTACGAGTGATTGATGTCACCGCTGATGATGAACAGTGCATCAGGGTCTGCTGCTTACAGAGAGTACACGAAGGAGTCTAAATTGTCCAGAGACACATTGGCGTTGACTTTGGGTGCTATGTGGACCACCGACACGATGGTAGAGGTGAATTACTCGGTCGGTTAAAGGGGTGTTACTAAGTGAATTGTTATTCCAGGTGGTCTCCCGAACTATACAAATCATATTTGAGACCAAACTTGGATTACAATACGCAATTCTGGTCTTCCGGCGATCGGAAGGAATACATGAAACTCAAAATGGCGCAGGTAAGAATCATCAAACTGTTACCGGGGCGGAAGAGTTTGAGATTTAAGGAGAGCATGGACAGGTTGGAACGTTTTCACCGGACAGTAGGAGATTGATGGGAGACATCACACAGGTATATTTCATCGTCAGGGCAAGGAAACGGTAGACGGTTCCTGTCGTTTTTCCAAGCCTGGGGAGTCTAAAGCTGGACGACGCCAGAGTGGAGAGATTCAGAAGATACTGAGAGGCAACTCTTTTTACAAAGGCAGTTGTGGTGAGGTGCAATTGGCTGCAAGAGGGAGCTGAAGACATGGCTTCGATTACAATGTATAAGAGACATTTAAACGAGTATATGGATAGAAGCGGTTGGAAGGCTGTGGAGCGATCGTGGGCAAGTTGGGCTAGATTGGTTGGACATTTTGCGTGACGTGGACTGCTGGTTCCGAAATATCTTGGTTGGTGATTTGACTATAACGCTATAAATAGCATCGTTATTGTGTTACTGTAAGATTCTCTGAGTATTTAGATAGTCACCCTCATTGTGTTTCAAAGACTGTCCACGTTTGCGTATCATTTGCAACCCACGTACGTTCGTTAAAAAGAACATGTTATTTAAAGAAAAGAATACATTTATTATTAACGGAAGCGAGCTGTTTTAGACTCCTGAACTATGATACACTGATCTATTCCTGGAGAATAATTCCAGGGTGTTGTGCAATATCGAGCTTTTGAATGATGGGGACATCCAGTGGACGGCAAGTGAACTGCAAGCAAGCGCGGCCTCACAAACGTCTTGTAAACTGTAATATAACGTCCCATCATCTGCGCTCAATGCCGTCACTAGTGAAAGACACCGTGCCACAATATTCATGACCATCTTAACGACCCGCGACTCCAAATTCAGAGATATATGACGTGAACTCCTCGATCTCCCTGCTCTACAGTACTCCGCAGGGTTGAACTGAGCATTGAGAAAGACCTGGCATGACTTACCAAAACAAAGCAAATCACAAATATACGAATTAAATGCCATACTGTATTTCATTGCCAACTTTCCCAGCTGATCAAACTCCCAATGTCATTCTTCAAATCCGTCTTGGCAATCTACCACCACACTTGCATTAGTATTTATTTGTAAAGTTACTAATTATACCTTGCACCATCTCAATCAATACGTTGATACACATGGAACAAGAAAAATACAAATTAGGTGCAGGAGGAGACCATTCGGCCCTTCTAGCCAGCACCGCCATTCAATATGATCATGGCTGATCATCTAAAAACTGGACCCCGTTCCTGCTCTCTTCCAAAATCCCTTGATTCCGTTAGCCTAACAAGCTCTATCTAACTCTCTCTTGTAAACATTCAGTGAATTGGCCTCCACTGCCTTCAGTGGCAGAGAACATAGATTCACAACTCTCTGGATCAAATGTTTTTCTTCATCTCAGCCCTAAATAGCCTAACCCTGATTCTTAAACTGTTACCCTGGTTCTTGACTGTCTCAATATCGGGAATTGTTTTCTTGCATCTAGCTTGTCCAATCCCTTAAGAATTTTATATGTTTCTATAAGATCCCCTCTCATCGTTATAAATTCCAGTGATACAAGCCCAGTCTATACATTCATTCATCACATATCAGTCCCGCCTTGCCGGAAATAACCTGGTGAACCTACGCTGCACTCCCTCAATAACAAGAATACCCTTCGTCTGATTAGGAGACCAAAACAGCACACAATAAGCCAGGTGCGGTCTCGCCTTGGTCATGTACAACAGCAGTAGGACCTCCTTGCTCCTATACTCAAATTATCTCGCTGTGAAGGCCAACATGCCATTTGCTTTCTTCACTGCCTGCTGTACCTGCATGCTTACTTTCAGTGACTGATGTACAAGGTCACACAGGTCTCGTTGCACCTTCCCCTTGCCCAAATCTGACACAATGGAGATAATAATCTTCCCTCTTGTTCGTGCTACCATCGTGGTTAACCTCACGTTTTTCCACATTATACTTCATCTGCCACGCATCTTCCCACTCACCTAACCTATCCAAGTAACGCTGCAGCTTTCATGGAATATTCTGCGCAGCTCACACTGCCACCCAGCCACGTATCATCCGCAAGCATGGCGATGTTACATGTAATTCCTTCTTCAAAATCGTTAATATATATTGTAAGTAAGTGGAGTCGCAGCACTGAGCCTTCCGGCACGTCACTAGTCACTGCCTGGCATTTTGGAAACAGCACTTCAACACCCCCTCCCATTCCGAATCCCACCTTTCTTTCCTGAGCCTCCTCCATGGCCAGAGTGTCCCACCGCAAATTGGGGGAGCAATACCACATATTTCGCTTGGGCAGTTTACACCCCAGCGGTATGAACATGACTTCAGGCAGTCCTTGCTCTCTCCCTCATTCCCCTTCCCTTCCCAGCTCTCCAACAGCCTACTGTCTCCACCTCTTTTTTTTTCTTCCCGCCCACCCCTCACCCGCACATCAGTCTGGAGAAGGTTCTCGATCAGAAACGTCGCCTATTCCTTTGCTCCATGGATGCTGCCTCACCCGCTGAGTTTCTCCGGCATTTCTGTCTACCTTGGACATAGTGGCGCGCCTGCAAATGGGAAATCAGGAGAAGGTAAAACTAAGTAGAATTAGGGAGGGCCCTGCGTCTTTCCGAGAATGTTTCTACTTCTCTCTGTGTGTATTCATGTCTCACTCTGTGTTTTCCTGTTTGTGTCTGCTGGTGTTCCCAGCTTAATGTGTGCTCCTGACGGTCTCTATGAAATAACTCCGACCGTGCGTGAGAAGAAACACACATGAACACACACCCACCAACCCAGCTAAATAAACAATAAAATTACCAAACTGGAGTAAGTAGCATTACTGAGCATTTGCCTGTCCCACTTGGTCCCTTCATTACATTCCCTGTGTTCCCACGTCCGGGCTCGCCTCAGCAATCCCAAAGTCAAGTCAAAGTCAAAAGTGTTTATTGTCATGTGTCCCTGACAGGACAATGAAATTATTTATTTGCATAGCACAACAGAACATAGTAGGCCTTGACTACAATTATATACGTAAATACACACATGAATGAATACATTGATAAAGTGCAAATAACAGATGGAGGGGTATTAATGTTCAGAGTTTTGTCCGAGCCAAGTTTAATAGCCTGATGGCTGTGGGGAAGTAGCTATTCCTGAACCGGGTCGTTGCAGTCCTCTGGCTCCTGTACCTTCTACCCGAAGGTAGCAGGGAGATGAGTGTGTGGCCAGGTTGATGTGGGTCCTTGATGATGCTGCCAAACTTTTTGAGGCAGCGACTGTGGTAGATCCCCTCGATGGTAGGAAGGTCAGAGCCGATGATGGACCGGGCAGTGTTTAGTACATTTTGTAGTCTTTTCCTCTCCAGGGCGCTCAAGTTGCCGAACCAAGCCACGATGCAATCGGTCAGCAAGCTCTCTACTGTGTACCTGTAGAAGTTAGAGAGAGTCCTCCTTGACAGACCGACTCTCTGTAATCTTCTCAGGAAGTAGCGGTGCTGATGAGATTTCTTAATAATTGCATCTGTGTTCTCTGACCAGGAGAGATCTTCACAGATGTGCACGCCCAGGAATTTGAAGCTCTTGACCCCTTCAACCATCGACCCGTTGATATAAACAGGACTGTGGGTCCCCATCCTACTCCATCCAAAGTCCACAATCACTTCCTTGGTTTTGCTGGTGTTTGAGGGCCAGGTTATTGTGCTGGCACCATATGGACAGTTGCTCGATCTCTCTTCTATACTCTGACTCATCCCCATCAGTGATGCGTCCCACAACAGTGGTGTCGTCAGCGATCTTGATGATGGAGTTCGCACTATGACCGGCTACGCAGTCAATGAGTATAGAGTGAGTACCGTAGTGGGCTGAGCACGCAGCCTTGAGGTGCTCCAGTGCTGATTGTTATCGAGTCTGACACATGTCCACCAATACGAACAGACTGTGGTCTGTGAATGAGGAAGTCGAGGATCCAATTGCAGAGGGATGCGCAGAGACCCAGTTCTGTGAGTTTGGTAACCAGCTTGGAGGGGATAATTGTGTTAAATGCCGACCTGTAATCGATGAATAACAGCTTGACATATGAGTTTTTGTTGTCCAAATGGTCCAGAGCGGAGTGGAGGGCCAGCGAGATCAAATCCACCGTTGATTTGTTGTGGCGGTAAGCGAACGACAGTGGGTCGAGGTTGCGCTGGAATGGGAATTCCCTCACAGACGTCAGCTTCAGCTCCGTAACGAACGGGGGTTCCCTCAGATTCAGCAGCTCCAGCTTCATTGTTTCTGAGAAATCCAGCCCGTCGGCTCTGGAGGTCATCCCGGGGTTTCCAGGTGCCGTACCTGGGTTCCTCAGTCGGCTCGGGAGTTTCACTGCCAGCGTGGGGGAAATTTAAAGTCCGGGGCTCCCGCAGCTGCGGGAGATCGCAAAATTGCCAGCGCTTTCAGCTGCCCAAGCAGCCCGTCTGAAACGGCAATTACTGCCTTTTCCCTGATGCAGGTAAGTTGTTGAGAGTTGTAGATGAGCCTTTTATGTTCCGGAGCTCCGCAAAAGTCGCCGCAGGCAGGCGCCATCTTCAGCTTCTTCATAAATGTTGTATTTCATTCAGGCGCAAAAAAAAAACCACAACACGATTTTTCATTCTTAAACAAATCCTTCGTCATCACCATTCAATTATTGCTAAAGTTAGAAAACTATTCCTTGTGCCCCTTAGTAAGGCTACAGTGAATGGAGAAATGACAAACCTGATCATAATCATAGAAGTACCTCATGTGCACTGGAGATTTTTTCAACTGTAATGATCATCAATTAATGCTTATGCAAAAGTTGAATTTGATATGGGCATTTTTGATAAGTTGGTAAATTCCTTAATGTATAAACTTTGAAGACGTGGGAGATTTCAATTTTCCAAAAATAGACTGGTAAACACATTCTGTAAATGGGCTGGATGGTTTGGAGTTTGTAAAATGTGTGCAGGATAGTTTTTTGCATCAGTACATAGAGGTATCGACCAGAGAAGGGGCAGTGCTGGACCTCCTGTTAGGAAATGAGGCAGGTTAGGTGACGGAGGTATGCGTTGGTGAGCACTTCGGGACCAGTGATCACAATACCATTAGTTTCAATATAATTATGGAGAGAGTCAGAACTGGACCTAGGGTGGAGATTTTTGATTAGAGAAAGGCTAACTTTGAGGGAATGCGTAAGGATTTTTAAAGGAGTGAATTGGGACACTTTGTTTCATGGGAAGGACGTAGAAGAGAAATGGAGGACATTTAAAAGGGAAATTGTAAGAGTACAGAATCTTCATGTCCCTGTTAGGGTGAAAGGAAATAGTAAAAATTGGAAAGAGCCATGGTTTTCAAGGGAAATTGGACACTTTTTTCGAAAAAAGAGAGATATCTACAATAATTATACGAGATATGGAGTAAATGAGGTGCTAGAGGAGTATAAAGAATGTAAAAAAGAATCTTAAGAAAGAAATTAGGAAGGCTAAAAGAAGATATGAGGTTGCTTTGGCAAGAAAGGTGAAAGTAAATCCAAAGGGTTTCTACAGCTATATTAATAGCAAAAGGATAACGAGGGATAACATTAGACCATTAGAGAGACAGAATGGACAGCTATCTGCAGAGCCAAAAGAGATGGGGGAGATATTGAACAATTTATTTTCTTCGGTATTCACCAAGGAGAAGGATATTGAACTATGTGAAGTAAGGAAATAAAGTAGAGTAGCTATGGAAACTATGAGATTCAAAGAGGAGGAAGTACTGACACTGTTGAAAAATATAGAAGTGGATAAGTCTCCAGGTCCTGACAGGATATTCCCCTAGGACATTGAGGGAAGTTAGTGTAGAAATAGCAGGAGCTATGACAGAAATATTTCAAATGTCATTAGAAACGGGAATAGTGCCGGAGGATTGGCGTACTGCGCATGTTGTTCCATTGTTTAAAAAGGGTTCAAAGAATAAACCTAGCAATTATAGACCTGTTAGTTTGACGTCAGTGGTGGGTAAATTAATGGAAAGGATACTTAGAGATAATATATATATAAGCATCTGTATAAACAGGGTCTGATCAGGAACAGTCAACATGGATTTGTGCCTGGAAGGTCAGGTTTGACAAACCTTCCTGAATTTTTTGAAGCGGTTACTCGGAAATTGATGAGGGTAAAGCAGTGGATGTTGTCTATATGGATTTCAGTAAGGCCTTTGACAAGGTTCCCCATGGAATGTTGGTTAAGAAGGTTCAATCTTTGGGTGTTAATGGCGAAGTAGCAAGATGGATTCAACAGTGGCTGAATGGAGATGTCAGAGAGTAATGGTGGATGGCTGTTGGTCAGGTTGGAAGCCGGTGACCAGTGGGGTGCCTCAGGGATCTGTGTTCGGTCCACTGTTGTTTGTCATGTACATTAATGATCTGGATGATGGGGTGGAAAATTGGATAAGTAAGTATGCAGATGATACTAAGATAGGTGGTGTTGTGGATAATGAAGTAGATTTTCAAAGTCTACAGAGAGATTTGGGCCATTTGGAAAAGTGGGCTGAAAGATGGCAGATGGAGTTTAATGCTGTTAAGTGTGAAGTGCTACATCTTGGCAGGACAAATCAAAATAGGACGTACATGGTAAATGGTAGGGAATTGAGGAATGCTGTGGAACAGAGGGATCTAGGAATAACTGTGCATAGTTTCCCAGAAGGTGGAATCGCATGTCGATAGAGTGGTAAAGAAAGCCTTTGGTGTGCTGGCCTTTATAAATCAGAGCATTGAATATAGGAGTAGGGAAGTAATGTTAAAATTGTACAATTCTGGAGTATGGTGTACAATTTTGGTCGCCTAATTATAGGAAGGATGTCAACAAAATAGAGAGAGTGCAGAGGAGATTTATTAGAATGTTGCCAGGGATCCAGCAACTATGTTACAGAGAAAGGTTGAACAAGTTAGGGTCTTTATTCTTTGGAGCGCAGAAGGTTAAGGGGGGACTTGATTGAGGTCTTTAAAATGATGAAAGGGATAGACAGAGTTGACGTGGATAAGCTTTTCCCATTGAGGGTAGGGAAGATTCAAACAAGAGGGCATGACATGAGAATTAAGGGACAGAAGTTTAGGGGTAACGTGAGGGGGAACTTCTTTACTCAGATGGTGGTGGCTGTGTGGAATGAGTTTCCTGCCGAAGTGGTGGAGGCAGGATCGATTTTAACATTTAAAAGTAAAGTGGATAGGTATATGGACGTGAAGGGAATGGACGGGTATGATCTGAGTGCAGGTAGATGGGACTAGGGGAAAACAAATGGTCGGCACGGACTGGAAGGGCCGAGAGGGCCTGTTTTCGTGCTGTAATTGTTATATGGTTATATGGTTATATGGTTTCTGCAGCCGTAAACGAGACTCCAGGGTGGTATGTTGCCTCCCCGATGCAAGGGTCAGGGATGTAACTGAGCGGCTGCAGAACATTCTTGAGGGGGAGCGTGAACAGCCAGTTGTTGTGGTGCACAATGGCACCAACGAAGTAGGTAAAACACGGGATGAGGTCATACAAGGTGGATTTAGGGAGCTAGGAGATAAACTTAAAAGTAGGACCTCAAAGGTAATAATATCTGGATTACTACCAGTGCCACGTGCTAGTCAGAGTAGAAATAGCAGGATATTGCAGATTAATACGTGGCTTGAAAAATGGTGCAAGGGGGAGGGATTCAAATATCTATGGCATTGGAACCTGTTCTGGGGAGGTGGGACCAGTACAAACAGGACGGTCTGCACCTGGGCTGGAATGAAACCAATGTCCTTGGGGGAGTGTTTGCTAGTGCTGTCGGAGAGGATTTAAACTAATGTGGCAGGGGGATTGGAGCATGAGCAGAGAGACAGAGGGGTGTAAAATGAGGATAGAAGCAATAGGTAGCAAGGTGTAAAGTAAAAGTGGCAGGCAGACAAATCCAGGGCAAAAATCAAAAAGGGCCACTTTTCAACATAATTGTATAAGGGGTAAGTGTTGTAAAACAAGCCTGAATGCTTTGTGTCTCAATGCAAGGAGCATTCGTAATAAGGTGGATGAGTTGAATGTGCAGATAGTTATTAATGAATATAAAAACATAGAAACATAGAAATTAGGTGCAGGAGCAGGCCATTCGGCCCTTCGAGCCTGCACCGCCATTCAATATGATCATGGCTGATCATCCAACTCAGTATCCTGTACCTGCCTTCTCTCCATACCCCCTGATTCCTTCAGCCACAAGGGCCACATCCAACTTGCTCTTAAATATGGCCAACGAACTGGCCTCAATTATCTTCTGTGGCAGAGAATTCCACAGATTCACCACTCTCTGTGTGAAAAACGATTTTCTCATCTCGGTCCTAAAAGACTTCCCCCTTATCCTTAAACTGTGACTTAAAAGTTAAACTTGTCCTGGGATTCCCCAACATCGGGAACAATCTTCCTGCATCTAACCTGTCCAACCCCTTAAGAATTGTGTAAGTCTATGAGATCACCCCTCAATCTTCTAAATTCCAGTGAGTACAAGCCTGAGTCTATCCAGTCTTTCTTCGTATGGAAGTCGTGCCACCCCAGGAATCAGTCTGGTGAACTTTCTCTGTACTCCCTCTATGGCAAGAATGTCTTTCCTCAGATTAGGAGACCAAAACTGAACGCAATACTCCAGGTGTGGCCTCACCAAGACCCTGTACAACTGCAGTAGAACCTCCCTGCTCTTGTACTCAAATCCTTTTGCTATGAATGCCAACATACCATTTGCTTTCTTCACAGCTTGCTGCACCTGCATGCCTACTTTCAATGACTGGTGTACCATGACACTCAGGTCTCGCACCATCTCCCCCCTTCCTAATCGGTCACCATTCAAATAATAGTCTACCTTCCAGTTTTTGCCACCAAAGTGGATAACTTCACATTTATCCACATTATACTGCATCTGCCAGGCATTTGCCCACTCACCCAGTCTATCCAAGTCATCCTGCAGCCTCCTAGCATCCTCCTCACAGCTAACACTGTCCCCCAGCTTCGTGTTATCGGCAAACTTCGAGATGTTGCATTTAATGTCCCCGTCCAAATCATTAATGTATATTGTAAATAGCTGGGGTCCCAACAGTGAGCCTTGCGGCACCCCACTAGTCACTGCCTACCATCCTGAAAAGGACCCGTTCACTCCTACTCTTTGCTTCCTGTCTGCCAGCCAGTTCTCTATCCACATCAATACTGAACCACCAATAACGTGTGATTTAAGATTCAGGAGCGATAGACAGGAGCAATCTCTTGCGTGGGACCTTGTCGAAAGCCTTCTGAAAGTCCAGATATAACACATCCACTGCTTCTCCCTTATCCACTCTACTTGTTACATCCTCAAAAAATTCAATAAGATTCGTCAGACATGATTTACCCTTCGTAAATCCATGCTGACTTTGTCCAATGATTTCACCACTTTCCAAATGCGCTGCTATCCCATCTTTAATAATTGACTCTAGCAGTTTCCCCACTATCGATGTTAGACTAACTGGTCTGTAATTCCCCGTTTTCTCTCTCGCTCCCTTTTTAAAAAGTGGGGTTACGTTAGCTACCCTCCAATCCTCAGGAACTACTCCAGAATCTAAAGAGTTTTGAAAAATTATCACTAAGGCATCTGCTATTTCTGGGGCTACTTCCTTAAGTACCCTGGGATGCAGCCTATCTGGCCCTGGGGATTTATCGGCCTTTAATCCATTCAATTAACCGAACACCACTTTCCGGCTGACCTGGATTTCACTCATTTCCTCCATCTCATTTGACCCGCGATCCCCTGCTATTTCCGGCAAATTATTTATGTCTTCCTTAGTGAAGACAGAACCAAAGTAGTTATTCAATTGTCTGCCATGTCCTTGTTCCCCATGATCAATTCATCCGTTTCTGACTGCAAGGGACCTACATTTGTTTTAACTAATCTTTTTCCGCTTCACATATCGATAAAAACTTTTGCAGTCAGTTTTTATGTTTCCTGCCAGTTTTCTTTCATACTCCATTTTCCCCTTTCCTAATTAAATATGATATAGTTGGGATCTCGAGACATGGCTCCAGGATGTCCAAGGCTGGGAGCTGAGCATCCAGAGATATTCAATATTCAGGAGCGATAGACAGGAGGGAAAAGGAGGTGGAGTATCGTTGCTGGTTAGAGAGGAGTTTAACGCAATAGAAAGGAAGGACATTAGCTTGGAGGGTGGTCTCGATATGGGGAGAGGTGCGAAACACTAAGGGGCAGAAAACGCTAGTGGGAGTTGTGTACCGGCCACCTAACAGTGTACTGGAATTGAGGATGGCATCAAACAGGAAATGTGATGTGGGGGGATAAAAAACAATGGTAGACGGTGATGTGGAGAGATAAAGAACAATGAATGAAAGATATGCAAAAAAGTATCGATGATAAAGGGAACAAGCCATTGTAAGCTGTTTGTGGTGTGAAAATGAGAAGCTGGTGCGACTAGGGTGGGGGAGGGAGATAGAGAGAGAGGGAATGCCAGGGCCCGAGGGCTGAGGGAGAGGTGGGAAGGTGAGGAGACAGCAAGGGTTTAACGGAATTGAGAAAATTCAATGTTCAAGCCCAAAGGATGCAGACTCCCCAAGCTGAATATGAGGTGCTGTTCCAGGACCGAGAGGTCAGATACAGAATGGGAGGGGGAGTTGAATCGGGAGCCACTATGAGGTTGGGTTGGTTAATGCCGACCGAGCGGTGGTGCTTGGCGAAACAAATCCAGAGTTCCTCTCTGGATTCGTTCTTAGATTTCCAGAAGGTCCCACCAGAAACCGTGGTTCGATTGTCCAACGCGAACGCCTGTATTGGAGCGATTCGCAAGTGAATCGCAAGCTGAACATGCCCACACCTGCCAACATAACCCAGCTATACTAGTCCCACTGTTTAGTCCATATCCTTCAAACATGTACTACCCTTGTAACTGTCCATATATTTCACAAATGTTGGGATACTCCCAGCCTCAACTACCTCCTCTGGTAGGTTGTTCCGTGCACTCACCACCCTGTGTGTGAAACATTTACCCCTCAGAAACCTATTAAACTTATATCCTCTGGTCCTCGATTCGCGTTCTCTGGGTTTAAGTGACGCTGTGCATATACACGAACTATTCCCATCATGATTTTGTACATCTCTATAAGATCACCCCTCATCCTCCTGCGCTCCAAGGAATAGAGTCCCAGCCTACTCAACCTCTCCCTGTAGCCGAGACTCTCTAGTCCTGGCAACATCCAACAATTGTTGGAAGTGGAAGCAGATTATGGAATTACATTGTAAATACTCACGTTTTCTCTTGTTTGGAGTTTGTTACTAATCAGTCAGCAGTTATTGGAGAATCGGCGAGACACCAAGATTCCACGGTGTATTTATGTCTCATTTGAATGATCGGACTTTGTAAGATGTGCCGGATGTGTTCGTTCCCTGTGTGATGGATCCCTCCGTATCTGTCCCATGAGCACACCCTGATATGCTGGCATTGTGTAATTGCATTGTCTTTTATTAGTTTAGTTTAGTTTACAGATACAGCTTGGACACAGGCCCACAGATTCCACGGGGACGATCAATGTTCATCCGGTTACACCAGCCACATGTTAACCACGTTCGCATTCACTCACTCACTGCACAATCGGACTAATTTCACAGAGTCCAATTAATCTGTAAACTCGCATATTTTTGTGATGTGGGAGGAAACCACAACACCCGGAAGAAACCGGCGCGGTCACAGAGCTAATGTACAAACTGCCCAGAGACAGCACCCGAGGTCAGGATAAATGCCCGGTCTGGTGCGCTGTGGGGCAGCAGCTATATCAGCGGCGTCACTGTGCCGCCCTTGTATACGATGTGTCTGTATCACGTCAGTACACTCAAAATGTGCCTAAGTGGACAAGGTATCAGATTCGGTAACTGCCCCACCTACTATAAGTACTTTCTGCACCGCATACAGTATTTACATCTCAGATCTTCTGAATAGCGTGTGTGGGGGAAATACTGTTTGTCGAAAGGGAGACAAAATATGCGGATAATTAGATGATTCATTGGAATGGGGACAATCTTCCACACAAGATGTGGCGTAGAATGGAACTCGGTGCCGAAGACGGTGGGAGAAGCAGCAACTTCATCATGTTTGAACAGCGGGGTGGCCCGGTGGCGCAGCGGTAGAACTACTGCCTCACAACGCCAGACACCCGGGTTCGAACCTGACTATGGGTGCTGTCCGCACAGAGCTCATACGTTGCCCCAGGCGCCTCCTGGGGTTATCTCCGGGTGCTGCGGTTTTCCCCCCACACTCCAAAGACGTACAGGTTGCGTCTAGTGTAGGATAGTGCTAGTGTACGACGTTGGCTAGTCGGCGCGGACTCGGTGGGCCAAAGAGCCCGTTTGCATGCGATATCTCCTAAAAACACTAAGATGCGTACTTGAAATATTCGCCCACAGGGCTACGGGCCCAGCGATGGAAGGTGAATCTTCAGCATCACTGACTACCAGGTTCGGTAACAATGTCAGAAATCACCAGGTAAAGTTACCGGACACCAAACTGATTCCGTATGAATTAAAATTGGCTGGAATGAGCTGCGTTGAAGGAAGTTCTGCTCAATGCAATCCACAAACGGGGACCTCAACATCTCAGCGTTTGTGTGGATTCGGACTCTGAACCGTTTCTTTCAGTTTCCTGCTCGTTTGCCGTGAGCAAAATAATTGGGATGGGGTTAATGTGAATAAATTTCAGAGCCCAAATTACACTCTGTCGACCATTGATGCAATGTTTGAGGCAGCGACTGTTGTAGATCCCTCGATGGTGGGGAAGTCAGTACCCGTGATGTACTGGGTAGTGTTAATCACATGTTGCAGTCTCCTTCGCTCCTGGCATTCAGGTTGCCGACCCAGGTCGTGGTTCAACCAGGCAACAAGCTCTCTGCTGTACACCTGTGGAAGTTCAAGATAATACTCGACGACATACCGAATCTTGTTTAACTTCGGAAACACTAAAAAGACAAACTCTGTCTGCTTCTCCATCAAAAAACTAGCCCTAACAAACCTCCTCAATATAAAACCCAATGCTGAGCTCATTGAACAAGTACCTGAACTAAAGTAGCTGGCAATAATTATAGACAATCAGTTGAACATTAAAAGTCATATTAAGAAAATGTGTAAAACCATTAAGGCAAACTTGGGCTGTTTTATGATTATAAGAAACTGTTTGACTTTTAACTGTGCTTTTATTTTCATGAATTCTATGATTCTCTCACATATATCTTATGGCTTAACCACATGGTCCCAGGCTCACCAGTCATCAATTAAGGCCATAGAGTGTCTCTATAACCGAGCCTCTATAACCTGGACAAAAAAAGAATAAGGTATCATCACTGTCAAATTCTAAGCAAATATAAGATCCTAAGTGTTGCTAACTTTATTTCCTTACATTTAGTTAAATTGGTCTTCAGGTGCCTAAATGGCGCTGCTCCCCAGCTGCTGTGCAAAACAATAACAAGACTGCAAAGTGGTACCAGATCCACCACCCGAGCAGCGTCAAAAGGCAATTGTAGTATCCCCTTCTGCAGAACATCTTTTGCTCAAACTGCCTTTTCAGTAAAAGGGACAAAATTATGGAACTCACTGCCAGACCACTTGAAATGTATCCCTACATGTGTCACATTCAAAAGAAACACAAAATTCTGGCTAATTCAACAACAATCTTGTTCTCATATTTAGTTTTTACACTGTGCTCTCTGTATGTCTTTTTCTCTTTTCCATTTTTTATCTCATTTCCATTTCCATTTTCCTATTTTTAATAATGATAATCTGTATTATCATTTTTAAACAAAAGCCCTACTAGGGAGAAGTGTTGCGAGTTAGCTTTGGCTAAACACACTATGATGCATACGTCAGATGACTGTTTCAAGTGTATCTATGTTTTTGTATCTGTCCCTATTTAAATAAACCTTAAAAAAAAAAAGTCAGCATTCTTTTCAGGGAGTAGAGGAGTCATAATTGCATCAATGTTCTGTGTCCAGGAAAGATCTTCAGAGACTTCCAAGCAGAGGAATTTGCAGTTTTTGCCTTTCTCCACCATCGTCTCGTTGATCTAGACTAGTTTGTGAGACCCCATCCTTCTCCCAAGTCCAGATAAGTGTGAAGTATTGCATTTTGGGACGTCTACTGTGGACAGGGATTACACAGTGAATGGTTAGACACCGGGGAGTGTTGTGGAGCCGATGGGTGTAGCAGTGCGGATGCATGGATCTCGAACGTAAAATCGCAGGTAGATAGGGTGGTCGCAAAGGCTTTTGGCACATTGCCCTTCATCTGTCAGAGAATTGAGTATAGAAGTATTAGCGAGGCAGCATTTAGAATGTTTGTTCAGATCTGGGCACCATGTCATAGGAAAGGTGTTGTCAAGCTGGAAAGGGTATAAGGCGATGTACAAGTATGTTGCCAGGACTAGAGGTTGTGAGCTACAGGGAGAGGAGAAGTAGGAAGAGACTATTCCTTGGAGTGTAGGAGGATGAGGGATATTCTTATTGATGTGTATAAAATCATGCCTGGAATAGAAAGAGTAGATGAAACTCTTTAGATTCTGGAGTAGTTCCTGAGGATTGGCGGGTAGCAAATGTAACCCCTCTTTTTAAGAAGGGAGGGAGAGAGAAAACGGTGAATTACAGACCAGTTAGTCTAACATCGGTAGTGGGGAAACTGCTAGAGTCAGTTATTAAAGATGGGATAGCAGCACATTTGGAAAGTGGTGAAATCATTGGACAAAGTCAGTATGGATTTACAAAAGGTAAATCATGTCTGACGAATCTTGTGGAATTTTTCGAGGATGTAACTAGTAGGGTGGATAAGGGAGAACCAGTGGATGTGGTATATCTGGACTTCCAGAAGGCTTTCGACAAGTCCCACATAAGAGATTAGTATACAAACTTAAAGCATACGGTATTAGGGGTTCAGTATTGATGTGGATAGAGAACTGGCTGGCAAACAGGAAGCAAAGAGTAGAGTAAACGGGTCCTTTTTCACAATGGCAGGCAGTAACTAGTGGGGTACCGCAGGGCTCAGTGCTGGGACCCCAGCTATTTACAATATATATTAATGATCTGGATGAGGGAATTGAAGGCAATATCTCCAAGTTTGCGGATGACACTAAGCTGGGGGGCAGTGTTCGCTGTGAGGAGGATGCTAGGAGACTGCAAGGTGACTTGGATAGGCTGGTGAGTGGGCAAATGTTTGGCAGATGCAGTATAATGTGGATAAATGTGAGGTTATCCACTTTGGTGGCAAAAACAGGAAAGCAGACTATTATTTAAATGGTGGCCGATTAGGAAAAGGGGAGATGCAGCGAGACCTGGGTGTCATGGTACACCAGTCATTGAAAGTAGGCATGCAGGTGCAGCAGGCAGTGAAAAAAAGCGAATGGTATGTTAGCTTTCATAGCAAAAGGATTTGAGTACAGGAGCAGGAGGTTCTACTTCAGTTGTACAGGGTCTTGGTGAGACCACACCTGGAGTATTGCGTGCAGTTTTGGTCTCCAAATCTGAGGAAGGACATTATTGCCATAGAGGGAGTGCAGAGAAGGTTCACCAGACTGATTCCTGGGATGTCAGGACTGTCTTATGAAGAAAGACTGGATAGACTCGGTTTATACTCTCTGGAATTTAGGAGATTAAGAGGGGATCTTATAGAAACTTACAAAATTCTTAAGGGGTTGGACAGGCTAGATGCAGGAAGATTGTTCCCGATGTTGGGGAAGTCCAGGACAAGGGGTCACAGCTTAAGGATAAGGGGGAAATCCTTTAAGACCGAGATGAGAAAGACTTTCTTCACACAGAGAGTGGTGAGTCTCTGGAACTCTCTGCCACAGAGGGTAGTTGAGGCCAGTTCATTGGCTATATTTAAGAGTGAGTTGGATGTGGCCCTTGTGGCTAAGGGGATCAGAGGGTATGGAGAGAAGGCAGGTACGGGATACTGAGTTGGATGATCAGCCATGATCATATTGAATGGCGGTGCAGGCTCGAAGGGCTGAATGGCCTACTCCTGCACCTAATTTCTATGTTTCTATGTTTCTATGAACAGTCTCTTGCCCAGAGTCGGTAAATGAAGGATCAGAGGACATAGGTTTAAAGTGAAGGAGAAACGATTTAATAGAAATCTAAGGGGTAACTTTTCACACAAATAGTGGTTGCATTGAACAAGCTGCAAGAGGAGGTAGTTGAGGCAAGGACTTTCCCAACGTTTAACAAACATTGAGACAGGTACATGGACAGGACAGATTTAGATGAATATGGACCAAACGCGGGCAGGTGGGGCTTGAGTAGCGGGGACATGTTGGCCGGTGTGGGCAGGTTGGGCCGAAGGGACTGTTTCCACGCTGTATCACTCTCTAACTATGCGCCTGTCAGCCACTACTGGCTGGGACTTATGGAATAATCTGGTGAATCAGTCACTGTTAAAAATTATTTCAACATATCAATGGGGATCACGTTAACTTGAACAATATAGCAGACTAATCATTGGTCTCGGTGTCGGAGTTGCCAATGTTGAGGCAAGGCAATATAAAGAATCGCTGATGATGGAGCTGTGGACGTTTCTGAGTTTAAGTATTACCATGAACCCACTCTTGAATGTGGCTCTTATCGTTAATGTGGGACGTTTTTAATGTAAAAATATAGATGGCGAAAGCAAACTTGCAAAAAAAATAGAGGGTTCGTTTACGCAACGTTCAATATCCATATTTAGGTTTTGATTTAACTTTTATCAGATAATGTCCAATCGGCTGTGATGGGAGATGAGCGGTTTGCAGAAAAATCGCCATGGCGGGTGCCCACTTGTGCGGTGAATATTTGTTTACTCCGAATTGCCGGAACAATTGTTCAGCGTTGTGGAGCATGACGTGAATAACCACGTGGTACCGTCCTTCACAATATTATGCAACAAATAGGTTGCTGAGAGACTGTGATCAACATGGAATTAATGACACACACCCCTACCGCCGCCCACAGGGGCATTCACTTTCCTTTAAATATGGGAACATTTTCCATTGTTACCATTCCATAATCACATAAGGTATTCACCTAGATGCCATTGGAGGATAAGCGGTGACAAGGAGATGGGCGTAAACCAGATTATATACAGTCATATATGACATCGAAAAGTTATACTACCCGATCCTGGCCATTCCTCGTGTTCCCGGTAAGTAATGAGCGCTGTCGTTTACGCTGTGAATATTTGGGAATCTGGCTGTATGTCCTCTAAGAAACTCCCTCTTTAAATTTCAAATTCTGCGATTCATTCTGCAGAGGAAATTATTGAGGCGCGAGCGATTCTAGCTGTGACAGTCACTTTGAACATCGCATTTTACAGGATTAAACGGTGAGATCGGCAACTTCTCGGTGTTTGCATTGGTTAACATCGAGCAACAGTCACGTTGTGTTGCGTCCATTTGACCCATGGTCCAGTTCCAGCTGAACTAATGGAACATACAAAGTCACGGTGGATGATGGAAATGCTAAATGTTAAAGGAAAACCCATCAGTAAGTGGGCAGCAGCTTATGCTTGTTGGTCAATGTTTCAATTCGGGGCGCCCTTTCACTGGGGGTGATTATTTGGCTTCATTATCACAGCAGGATCGGGCGAATTGCGGAGAGCGGATAAAATGCAGGACTCATTGTTTGTGAATTATCACATGTTTCAATGTTTGAGAAATTATTTAACCATCTCGAACCGAAAATGTTTTCTGGTCGAAATCATCCAGTCTCTCTTTGCGTCACTGACCTTCTTGTGGTACCGTGGAATTAAAATTACGTTCCAGATATAATTTCATGTTTGCGTTGTAGTTCGATTGATGTGATTTCCAAAACTTCATTTGAAAGCCAAAACGTTCCACCGCACCATGCTACTGTGGGATGCGCTTGACAGTGTGAGGAGAACGGGGCTTTTTTCACTCTCTGTTATGATTCGGTGTAACCAGAAAGTTCCACCGTTGGTAATGTGTGATGTACTTACAGTGTGAGGAGAACGGGCTTTGTTCCCATCTCTACATGATTCTGTGTACTGAAAAGTGTGCAATCGTTTGACACCACAGTACTCCTTCCTCAATTGCAACTCTTCTACAGCTAGCATAAATCCCGCATTCCCTTCATATATACGGTGAAACGATTAGAGAGCATCATCGGGGTAAATTTCAAAATGGAATTAATCGATCTTACCAACTGCATGGTAAACAATCTGATTCACGGACAATGCAATTTTGGATTCCTGGTCTGATACTGAACCCCATGTCTGGGTGATTCTACAGGCATACGGCATAACATAAAAACGCGTTGCTGATACGGATGTTTATATTGCTCCAGTGGCATTCCCATATCGTATTATTAACTTTCATTCGTTGAGACCCCATAACATGTTCTTTGGTTTCGTGAATGGCAGGTGCAATGTTGCAAATCGATGTTTATCTTCATCCAAGTAAAGTGGGTATGTTCGCGGTTTTAATCATGTAAACCACATAATGCGGACGGGTTGCAATCACCCTGCTCTTGAAATATGATCTGTTTGTTTTCCTATCATAGTGATGAACCTGATGACAATTGTGGTCCTGTGTGATGGAAAGTGTGGTCTCTCCAGCTGGGTGTGACCCGCCTACCTGGTGGCCATTGGCAGCGGCGGATCTATGGTCATTATTCTTTGACCTTATATTGAGACAGATTCCGTATTGCCTCATATTATATATTTGTGAAGTCCATTCCCATGTGTAATCTTCCACGCCGTCGTTGCTTTTATGCAGTGACCGAATGTTTTCGGTCGTGTTTACCGTGCTCCTTCACTCATTTGACCGATACGTTTGCCATCTGTAGCCAAAGCTGAAAGCATAGATATTGCCACCGTGGCAAAACGGCGACTGTGGTTCTGGCACGGGGTTGAGTGCACTGAGCAGTGTCAAAGAATGTTATTCGGTAATTTTTATGTACACAGGTTGGTACAGATTGGCGAATACTCCCTGGTTGTGTTACATGGAAGTGCGTGTGATGGTTTCACTCGAAATGACGACGATTGGAGTTTTTCATTATCTTCTCACCCCCGCTATCCCGTTTGTATTGATTCTGCTGCTCAATGCTTTAACGTTAGGCACATTGAGGTCGCCAGAGAGCCGCAGGAGACTCCGGTAACAGAAAAAATGCGAAAAGTTTCAGTGATCCGAAATGATGAATCGAGGAAAATCCGTGATATTGTTGTTATTTATCTCGGGAAATTTCATTTTGTTATGGTCGATAATGTCATTGTATGTGTAGATAGACGTTTGTTGTCTTTTTGGACGTATGTGTGCTCTTTCCCTTCCTATTTTTGGTATCGGAAAATAGGACTTTAGGCTTCAATTACTTAGCATTGCACAAACACGTGCATATTGCGGTGACAGACAATGTGTTAGAAAGCATTTGTTGACTGTGTTATCATTCCCCTTGCTCGACTGATGAGATTTATTAAAACACTGAAAAATGATTGAAAGCGAGATTTAAAGCATCAAAATCAAATATTTGAATCAGACCTGTTGAAAATACATTACGCAAGCAGGTTCGGCATCCATTGTGACCGCGCTAGCAGCAACCATTCTAACTGACAATAATCTGTCATTTGAATTATATTCAAAAATACTTTTGGATAATCACAAGAACCCCTTCTCCACAATCGAAAATTAAACGGCATAATCGGGGTAGGAAATTCACAGAGGGCGCACAACCTCCACATTGTTGTCATTGGAAGGTGGGAGGTAACGGGAATTTTTCGGGCTAATACCTACGGAGTTTCACAGGCAGGAGGAAAGCGCAAAGTTTCTCCCCCAATCCAAACACCTTTCAGGGACCCCAAACTGTCCTTCAGGTCCGACAGTGGTTCACTGCACATCATCCAACCTCCTCTACTGGCATCCGCTGCTACCAGATGCCAGATGATTCTATACTCGGTGGACCAAGCGGAGGCTTGGCGATCGTTTCGTCCGAACACCTCCTCTCCGGTCCGCATTAACCAACCCGACCTCCCGGTGGCTCAGCACATCAACTCCCCATCCTATTCCGTTATCCGACTCTCGGTACTGGGCCTCCTCACGGCCAGATTGAGCAACACAGCAAGTTGGAGGAACAAGCACCTCATATTCCGCTTGGGGAGTCTGCATCATTCGGGCTTGAACAGTGAATTTTCTAAATCTGTTAACCTTGGCTGGTCCTCCCCTTTCCCACCTCTTACCTCAGCCCTTCGGCCCTTTAGCATTCAATATCTCTCTATTCTCACTCCCCCACCTCGTTCGACCTGCTGTCTCAGTTTACACCCCAAACAGGCTTACAATGGCTTCTTCACTGTATTCATTCGATACGTTTTTGCATATCTTTATTCATTGTTCTTTAGATCGCCACCTCACAGTCTAGTATCTCTTCCGGTTCCCTTATCCTGTCTCGTCTGGATGATAGGGTTCTCAGACCCGATAAGTTAGCCTATCTCTTCGCTCTTAGATGCTGCTGCACCGCCTGAGTTTCTCAGCGTTTTGTTGTACCCTCGATTTACCCTGCATCTGCAGTCCTTCTTTAACACAAAGTCCATCAGCCAGCAGGAGGGGGTTAGGATTGACACGGGTCTATTAGCTCTTGGAGCAGACGATATATTAGCTGCGATACTCTTCATCCGATGTTCCAGGTTTATTTTAACTATAAACTAGCATGAGGAGCTGACAGTTTGAATCTTGTATTCAGCATTGTTGCCTATAATTGTGTCACTCCTGACCACTTATTTCGACCACGAAAGCAGAGTTTTCTGTATTACACTTTTGCACTCTCGTGAAGAAGACACCGCATGGCGGCCGATGATCGGGATTTACGTCGACGCTGAAGGCGAGGTAGTGCTGAAGGGCAGGTCCCACCAGCGGTAAGAACTGGCCGCATGTAAGTGCACTGAATGATTACAGGGCGTGTTTAAACTCCGTTGGCGCTGTTGTGCAGAGCCAGCAGAAGTTAAAACGGAAAGAAAAAGTAAATACTCCGGGTGGGGAAAACGGATGTTTAAAATGCGTCCCGGTTAAAAGCACAGCGATCGGGACGGAGCTGAGTTGTGCTGAGCCGGCTCCGATACCGATGGCCGTGAAATTAACCGTTATGCGAGACTTTAGTCGCTCCTCATAAATTTAGCCATGGGGAAAAAAACTCTAGGAAAAAAGATGGGGAGGAATATTATAGTAACGTATGAGATGCCTCTGGTTTTAAATGGTTTCTAATAGAAACCGCCGCCAGCAAGAAAGTAAGCTTTTGGCTCAAAATAATTTAAAGGAGAAAATGCTCAGATTAATAATTTAAACAAAAGGGTTTAATAAGACCAGATTTTTCCAAACCCCTGCTGGGTTTCCCTATACCAAATTTATGGTTGTTTTACCAATGTGGGAAATTACCTCAGATTGGTCTGGCGGTAGTCTCCGTGAGCAAAATCTCAGAAGTACAGGGCAATAAATTAAAGGAGAAATGACCTGAAAGTGGTGGTGGGTCATAAGTACCACACAGCACAAATTATAAATACAGGTGTACATAAGTACGTACTGACTGAAGGGGTGTGAGGGCCATGGAGGAAGGTAACCATGGTGGTCAACATTAATTGTGTTTTTCTCTCAGCTGCATGAGCGATGTTATGGTTGAAAAAACAACAGCAGATTTATAGATAAAACATTTGTGTTTTTTACTAGGGGTGCAACGGTGAATCGATTTAGTACTCATGTCTTCAATTATATGGAGGCACAAGGGAATCGGATTTCAAAGAAATTCAAGTTGGTGATGCGTGGCATCACTGCTTGTGGGAAGAGTGAAAGATGTGCATGACCAAAAATTAAAAAAAAAAGACAAGTTGGATTGTTTTGGAGCTCATACGTTGAGCAGATCCCAATCGGTATATGTTATATGCGACTAGACTAAATAGCTATTGGGACCATTTGCTATTGGGACCATTTTGCACTTTAGATTTGCAGGTCAATACAGATCAAGCTATGTTTAAACTCCTGATTATTTATGGAGTAAACTGCCTAAAAAC